>MU228378.1:989854-1011857 GCA_018584345.1 Thuja plicata | reverse complement strand
TTTCTCCATCAAAATCTCAAACTCCAAACTCCACTTTTCCTCCATCACTCCACTACCCTTCAAGGTGTTTGACAATGTTAATTTTTCCAACATTTCCATCCACCCCTACACAAATATTCTAACACCCAGATCTATTATATCCAACACCTATTTTCCATCCTTTCATCCCCATTATCCAATCCTTTGCATAAATCCTTACCCCTTCCATCTTATCATCCATTTCATCTCCCTTTATCGTCACCCTACCAATTCCTCTAAGAATACCTTAAAAAAGCATGATTCATTGTAGCACATATACCAAGGGTACTATCTAAAGAAAAAGGTACTTGAGAAGAAAGAGAGAAAAAATGGAATAAAAAATAGAATGATGACAAATAAAAAAGTAAAGAGAAATAATTTTCCTTATGCTAAAAACCTCTTCTTAAATGACATCTTAAAAATTACCATGATGAAAACCTAGCAAATATGCATTATGTGTAATTCATTAGCTTCTTGCATTCTTACACTTGGGTGCAAGTTTCATCCATGATATTATCCACCACATCCTCAATAATCCCTCATCCCCCTATCTACATAAATATCCCCTTTCTTTATCTTAAATCTTGACAAGGTTAACAATCTCCATAAGCATCATGCATCCTATATGCTTCACCTTACCCATAGTATTCAGTCCATCTTATCCATTTCTTACTTCCATAATTTCTTACCACCTTTGATCTTCCTTCTTCTATCTATATCCTATATCAATTGTATCCAATTCCATCCCTTGATCTTTGACCAAAACTAATGTCATAAAATGTAAAACAATGCTTCCAAAAGTCTCCTCACATGTCCATTCTTATGGGCAACATGTCATTCAATGCAGCACACCATCACCTCACATTTCCATATCCAGTCCCTTAGCATTAATAAACATGTTATCACATTGTGAGAAACTACTTGACAATCAAATAAGCTTCCTCCATCCTTCACTTATCAATTTTTAGCCCAACAATTCCTTCATCCACTCATAATCATTTTTCCCTTGCTAGACATCAAGTAAAAATATATACATCTTGATCGAGAATGAATCAATCCACAATCAAAATATTTAAAAAAATCTAAAAACTTTATAAATTTATAAGTCCAAAAATATCAAATAAATGGCCTCGAAGGCATTGAGATTTTAAATAAAAAAAATAAAATCGTTACATAAAATATTAAACTTGAAAAATCACGAATAAACAAATAACCTATCAATCTTGTCTATTACTTAATAAATCAATTACCTAATCAACAATAGAAATATTTATCAAATATTGTTTGTCTTATATGAGATGAATCCTTCCTGAAACTAAATACTATCATGATTTATCACTTTTCAGAGACATGATGAATCCTTCCTAAAAATAGACACCACAATTATTATGAACTTATCAAGAACACTTAACTTTGACAAGAGATCAATATAGTTGTTGAATCATTTGGTCCATCAAGTCTTATCTTTTAATTGATTTCATCTTTCATGACATGCTTTCTATGCTACTCAAGGATGTCTAGAACTAGAGGAATGGTGATGGGAAATTTTCACTTGGTTTTTGTTTATGGATTGTTGCTTAGTAACATGATGAATTTTCTTGGGACATGATTGTACATAAGATCATTGAGGACTTATGGGTCTAGTGTGAGAAATATAATTCCTTATTATTTGTTTGTTTCTTCCATCCTTTCAAATGATTTATTAGTTATCTTGGTTCTATTGTACCATGATTCTTGCATCTTCTTGCCATAATAAGCTCAATGATGATATAGGACTATAGAAAGCACAAGTTTCCTTAATTCCCTTCTATCTATTCATATCATCTTCATTCTTCTTATCCTATCCATAACCACTTATGTGGCCATCAATTTAGCACTTCTTTATCCATGCCTTTAGCCTTATCCTCCCATCTTTCCTTTCAATATCATACATGTGTTCTCATAACGCACATGATCTCTCAAGGGAGTGTGATGCTACAAAATTTTCATTATTTCTAATCCTATCCATGACTAGGGCATCATGCTTACTATCCCCACCCCTTTCATACCCACTATATTTTTTCTTCTTTAAAATATTGTGATAAACCACATTGTCTCAAAGAGGAGCAACATGTAGACACTGAGTATTGTCCTCGCATAATCAAATAATATTTTATTTATTTAATTTTGTTACCATAATATCCTCTATTAATTAAATAATAATAATTATTTATCTAATTAATTTTTAATCTCATTCCTCTATTGCTAAAATAAATATTTTTATTTATTTATTTAGTTAGTTAGACTTTTCAATCTTATAATTAAATAATTAAATAATTATTTAATTATCTAATTTACACCTCCTTTCCTCTATTAATTAAATGAATACTTTTATTTAATTAATTAATTTATTATCCCTTTCTCCCTTATTTTAGTTTATCTCCTTCACATGGATCATAATCAAAATGTGTAGGCATGTGCCAAATGTCAGTTGTGTCTTGATTCAAAATTTCCCCTCACATCTCCCAACATGTCTATGTTTATTCAATTCAAGGATGTGTTACATAAGTCAACATCTCTGCCTAATCCATACATATATCATTCAATTTTATCCCTTTAATTCAAATCAGACTCTTAATCTTATTTACTCTCAACTACAATCTTACCTACCACTTAATCTCATCTCTTAATTCATATTTTAACCTCTTAATCACCTCCCTTGATTATCTTTAGGACTTCTAGAAAAGATCTATCGTCCTCATTTTGCAACAATGAATTTGATCAATCATTTGAATAGACTGCAAGTCATAAAGGGGGTTGAATCATTGAACAAACTTAAAATTTCATGTCACAAACACTAATTAATTTTCTTAATAAAAATAAACATTAATGAAATATACTGCAATAACAACACAAACACATGAACACTAGAATTTTACATGGAAAACCCGATGTGGAAAAAAACATGGTGAGAATCAAACTCACTATATGCATAATAGATTACAATATTTTAGGTCATGTGCCAAGGAGCTCATTGTTCCTTAAATGGACTTGAATGCTAAGGCACACAACCTTAGTGAAAGATACAAAGGAGAGAAAAAATGAAATGCACAATCTCATGGAAAGATAAAAAAATATTCAAGCTACCTAAATGACTTATTGTCTTCTAGCAAAACTACAACTAGGTCAAGCACATTAAAGATAACAATGTTTATATAGAGTTGGCCACCATGAACTCTTACATTCAATGTGGTCCACCAAAAGATATAAAGTGGGCACAAATACATCATAACAAACCCCCACAAATGGTTTAAATGAATCGCACACAAAACACATCCTACTAACTCAACACCAAATGAAACATGTAGCAAGATATTAGAACACATAAACAATTTGGCGAAAAAACATTCTCCAATACTAATAAATTAATGTATTTATAACCAAGAATATTAGAATCCATAACAACCTCTTAACTCTTTCTCCATATAATATCCAAACAAAAAAGCCATTAATCTAATCAACATAATGCATTGAGTTGGGCATAGACTAGAAAACAATAATGTCAAACATAGAGAAAGATATCTTAACTTTTCAAGAAAACAAACATAAAATATTTTAACAAAAATATTCATTTGAAAAAAAATCTAAGGGTATAGCATGAATTATAGTAGGAGAAAGTTGGGGAGAGGAAATTTTTATTTCAAACTAGGTGATCGAAAATTTCCTGGTGTTTTGCAGGCTAGATTGTCTGGCTCCGCTACTGGACCCCAGCTATAGGCTGGAAAGGACAAGGAAGGATAAAAAAAAAATATCAGAAGGAGAGAATTATTCCAAGGATGGGGATCCATGTGATAGAGGTAAGCCCTCACTTTCAAGTGGGTTCGAAAAACCACTGTTACCACATAAGGAGAAGAAATGGTCTTCCCAGTTCGAGATGAAACCCTATGGGAAATTGTATTTTCCATAAGTGGAGAATTTATCTGATTTGATGAAAGGGGTCTATATGATATCAATTCCTCATTCTATAATAGATTTCTCAATGACTGAGATGACTCTTACCTTGGTTGGTCGGTATGTGGGTACCAAACCAAACATTGACACTATTAGGGGCTTCATTAGAAGAAAATGGGTGCTCAAAGGTGAGTTGGATATTGTTGATTTACCTAAGGGTTTTATATATTTTTTTTTTAACAATGAGGGTGATTTTTCTAAGGCTTTATGTGGAGGACTGTGGATGATGGATATGTCATCTTTGGCTCTTCAAAAATGGGCACCTAACTTGGAGCTGAATGATTCCTTTTTTTTCCTATGTGCCTGTCTAGGTTTGCCTTCATGGCCTCCCCTTTGAATATTGGAATGAAAGTGTTTTCAAGGGTGTGGCGGAGTCTTTTGATGAACTTATTTCAATTGATTTGATGATGACATCTAAAACCAGAATGTTTTATGCTCAGTTCTGTGTCAACATCCACCAGTCTATGGACTTGCCTCTCTCTACTGACTTTGTTTCCAAACTTGGTAAATGGGTCTAGGCTATTGAATGTGAATAATTTCCCTTTGCATGTTTCTCTTGAAAAATGTCAGGCCTTTGGGATAAGGATGGTCCGACTAAGAAATTTAGGAACTTCAAGAAGCCAGAAAAAAAAAGAATAACCTGAACAAGGCTCCTGGAAAGAATGACAAGAAGAAAGTGGAATGGAGACTTAAGGAACCTATTGGGGAGTCAAACTTTGGAGAAGGAATAAGTTCATTTTTTGAGGAACCTTAGACCTCAGAAGACATAAGTACTCCTAGGTCTGGAGGTGAAATTGTGAATTCAAATGTTCTAGCTATTTACCAGCAAAAGCCAAACACTTCTAAGGCAGATGATATTGAAATAAGTCCAAGCCAAGTGTTGATGTTAGAAGAGAATGGGTCAAGAGTGGAAGAGTCCAAAGACCCTTTTGTAAGACTTCATTTGAACCTATTTGAAGATGCTCAAGTGTGCAATGTTTTTATTGGTGAAACTCTACTCTTATAGTCATCTGATGTCCCAGCTGAGGAGGGCTCCATTGTTCCAGAAATGCTCATGAATCCCAATTGGAGTGACTTGTTAATAAATATTGATGTCAGGAGTGAGGAAAGCTAATGGACCTTGGATAATAAGAGGAACAAAAAAGTTAGGGATGTTACCCAAAGAGGGGCAGGTTCATCTTGATAGAGCTCTATTTTTTTATGAATGGCTTGCTAGGTATTTTCCTCTATCTCCACTATTATTAAGATTGGATCTGATCATTACACCATATCTTTTTTGCCATATCTTATTAATTGCAAAAGCAACTTTCCTTTAAAATTTGAAAAATTAGGCTATTTCGTCCTTCCCTTGAAGAAAGAATTCATGATTGGTGGAGCATGGATATTAAAGCCTCAACAATGTTTAGAGTTGCTAAGAAACTTAGATTGGTGAAAAGTAAAGTAAGGAGTTGGAACAATGAGATCTTTGGGGATATCTTCCAATCCAAATGAAGGTTGCTACTCAAGTTGACTTAAAGGAAACCTAGGATAAAATCCAACTAGAAGGTTTATCTACCAACCTAAGTGATAAGGAATACAACCTCTTTACTAAATATGATGATCTGAATCAAGAGCTCTCTGGTTGGAGGTTGGGGAAAAGAACACTAAATACTTCCACATAACCACTCTCAAGCATATTGAAGCTGGCAGAATCATGAAATATCTTCAGATCACGGCACCTTGACTAAACACGAGGATATCAAATTTGAAACTATCAGGTTCTTTTCCTCCCTTTTGACGTCTGATTTAAATCTTGATCTTTTGGAGAAGAAGAAAACTATTGGTTATATCACTTATGTTCTGAATGAGGAACATAAAAAAACCCTTTCAGTTGTTCCTTCTAGTAAGGAAATTAGGAATGCAGTATTTTCCTTTGAGGAGAAAAAGGCCCTTGGACCTGATGGGTTTCTAATGTTCATTTTACATAAGTTTAGGTCTATTGTGGAAAAGGATATTTAGGATGTAGTTAAATAATTATACTGTTGTAGGAATATTTTGAATGAGATTAATGCCACTTTTATTGTCCACATTCTTAAAGTTCAAGGTGTCGAGTCTGTGGACAAATTTAGATCAATCAGCCTATGCAACTCCTTATTTAAGATTATTTGGAAGGTCCTTACCTCTAGGATGCTGGCTATTCTTCCCTTGATTATTTCTCCTCAGAAAAATGGGTTTGTACATGGAAGACAGATTCTTGACTCTATTATTGTGTTTCATGAGAATATTCATTCATTGGTGAGGTCAAAGAATAGGTTTTTATCTTGAAACTTGATCTATCCAAGGTTTATGATAGGGTGGATTCAGGGTTTTTGTTGGATATTTCAAAGGCCTTTGGGTTTGGTGATAACGTGATTCAGCTCTGCAGCCAGCTTTTTGGTTCAATATCATCTCTTATCATTGTTAATGGCTACCCTTTGCATTTATTTAAATCCTCAAGAGGACTTAGATAAGGGGATCTTTTTTATCCTATTCTTTTCACTATACTTGTGGAGGGGTAGGTTTGTTCATAAATATGTGGGGGAAGGGAAAATTCATTGTCTGAGACCTACTTATACTAATCTCATTTGGTATTACAAGCATTTTGTGGATGATACCATAACTACGGGGGAAGCTTCGGTTAAAGAAGCAAGATTATGAAATTAATCTTCAACACCTATGAGGCTACCACAGGTCAGAAGATTAACTGGGAAAAAAGTTCTCTATTCTTCATTAACACTCTAGATCATAGGCAAGCTAAAATTGCTAAAACTATTGGGTGTAGAAAAGAGGAATTCTCTTCTACTTACCTAGGCCTTCCTCTTGGCCTTAAACCTCCATAATCTTTATGGAGTCATTTGATGGATAGAATCAATAAGAATCTTGTTGGATGGAAAGGGGCTTTTTTTAGCCAGGTTGGAAAATTTTTATTATTGAAATCTTCTCCTCAGAGCCTTCCTATTTATGTTCTTAGTTTGTTAAGAATTTCTTCTAAATTTTATGAAGCTTTTGAGAAAATAAAAAATAATTTTATTTTGTCAGGAATTGAGGAAAGGAAACACTTTCTTCTCCTTGCTTGGTAAAATTTTTGTAAGCCCAAATGGTTGGGAGGACTCGGTATCAGACCTATTAAGGTTATCAATAGGGCTCTTATGGCTTAACAGTCTTGGAGAGTTTTTGGAGAAGAAAGGGAGTGAAATATTATATGGAACAATAAATATTTATATTCTCAGCCCCCTAAAGAGGAGTTCCTAGATCCTATGTTTTTAGTTGAGGGCTCTTTCATTTGGAATTTTGTTTAATTCTCAAAAGACTGGGGTGCCTTAGGCAGAAGATGGAAACTGGGTGATGGCAAGAAGATTAGATTTTTTGAAGATAGATGGTTGCTGGATATTCCACTGGTTGAGCATTCCTCTTTAAAAGTGTGGAAAGATCAATATTTTTCTACCTTTTGAGTTTGGGTGTTCAAGTAATGGAAGGATTCTAAGTCAGTTTCATTATCAAGTTTTTCTTTCCCTTTACTTTATTTTGATATTCTTTGATATCTAATGTCTATCTATCTGAATTCTAAGGATTCCTTAGTCTGGGGTGGTAACCCAAATGACATGTTTTTTTGTGGCCTCTTCCATTTCTTTACGTTTCCGTGATGGGCAACAACCTTTCTGGGAAAAATCTTGGTTGAAAAAGTGCATCCCTAAAGTTAATATATTTCTGGCTTTCCCTTCAAAACAAAGTTCTCAGCTTGGAAAACCATCACAAAAGAGGTTTATATTTCCCTAACTGATGTTTTCTTTGTTGAAGGCATGCTGAATCAGTGCTTCCTTTGTTCTTTCACTGTGATTTCTCCCAAAAACTTTGGGCTGTACTTCTTATGAGATGGAATACATCCTGGATTTTTTTGAATTCTCTAGAAGATTTCTTCTTCCAATGGAAGTGCACTAGTTCTAATAAGAAATCCATGGAGCTTTGGAATCTTTTCATTCCTTATCACTTCTGGGATATATGGAAGGAAAGAAACAATAGAATTTTCAGAGATAAATTCTTTTCTCTGGCTCTGATTGCTGACAAAATTCCCAGAGGGATTTTTGAATCTCTCTATAACCCTAATTTAAATTGCAAGAGTGCACGTTTGGACTTTGAGAAAAGGTGGAAGATATCACTTCTCCCTTAGAAAACCCTCAATCCCAGGGATGGGATAGTTTTATTATCTCCCCATCTTGGCTTGATAAAGGTCAACTTTGAAAGGGTGTCCAAAGGTAACCTAGGGAATGTTGGTTTTGGGGGAATAGTTTGAAATTTGGTGGGTTGTTGCCTGGTTGTAGTGGATGGTCTCTTGGGTGTTAAATCTAGTCATTATGCCAAAACTATGGGTGCTTGGAAATCTCTTTCAAATGACAAATATTTGAATATTGATAATTTATGGTTGGAAGGGGATTTGATGAATATTGTTAATTGTCTTGATGGGCCTAATAAGCTATCTTGTACTATTGATACTATGATAAAAGAAAATCTCATGATATCATCAAATCCTTTAAATGTGCGGTCATTAAGCATTCTTACTATGAAATAAATACTTTCCTGGACATATTAGCTAATTATGGTGTTCAATGTAATGAGATTTTTACTTGGATAGGGGAAAATTTATTTCCTCAAGATATTATCATGTAGTATGAAAGGACTAGGGTGAAGGTTGGCAACATTCTCAATGATGGCTAAAATGATAACTTGTCACTTTTCTCCTAATTATGGCATGGGCACATGCCTCTGTGGAGGTGAAAGGCATTTAAATAACTTTAATTCTCCCACTTTGTGGGTGTTATGTATTGTTTTAATTTCAGGCTTTTTGGTCATTCGAAGCTATTCCGTTGAGATCGCCTCTATTACTATTAGCACTGAGAAAATGGGAGGAGATTTACGGATGGAAAAACTAGATGATTTCCAGAAATGGGAAGGGGAACTAAAAGTTTGGAAGATTTAGTGAAAGGCAAGATTACACCTTTTATGAAGTGCCTACAAGGGTATGTCAAAATCAAGGATAAGAATGTTGTTAAAAAATTTGCTGAGGAGTGGGAGAAGGGTCATTTTTATTTGTATGGTAGTAGGTTTATGATTTTAGTGGAGCTCATTGATACTATTACTACTTCCACAAACTAGGATCAGTTTCCACCATGACAGGAAGATTTTAGATAGGGTTATGAAGACCTTCCCTAGGGATGATGAAGAATGTGAGTTGTTGGGTAAGCCTATTTTTGGATACTATGATACTAAAAAATATCAATCTTGAGCTGTGGAAGATGGTTCTAACCATATTTATGGAGTATGTTACTATTGATGGGAGGTCTATGAGAGCCCACACTTACCATTCCATCCTCCTAAACAATTTTAGGCATAAGAAGAGGGTTTCTCTACACTAAAAAATTTGTTTCTCATTGAGGGACATCCTTAAAAAACACAAGATTAAGGTTAGTTCCCCTATTCTTCATAATCGTCTTATCCTTCTTATCTATGAACATTGTATAATTTTAGCTATGAATGAAAATAAGAAGCTACCTTTTTTTCTAGTTAAGGGGAAACAAAATTTTCCTAGTGGGGAAGGGGAATGTTCAGTTCATTCTGACCGAAATTCAGAAAAAAATTAAAATTCATGAGTAAACTATTAGGAAGGAAGACAAGGGCATAGATATTTCTAAGGATTAAAGTGGGGTTGATGTTAGATAAAGGGATGAAGAGGAAGAGGTACGGGCTTTTGAGTAGGAGAAGGGAGAAGCTCATGATTAATAGCAGGATGAGAGGGGAGATCATGAGGTATAGGAAATTGAGTACATTATTGGTGAAGAGAAGGAAATTGGTATCTAGGTGGATCTTTGTGGTGGTAAGCTAGAGGATGACCAGGATAAGGCATCTAAGGCCGTGCATGGATCATTGACTCTCCTCACTAAGCCAGAGGAAAAAATAGAGAAGACTTCAGGCTTGAATGAGGCTAAAAATCCTCTCTCCTTCTATTTCTGGTAGAATACGTGAAGTATTCCCACTAAACCTCTATTTAACTATGTGGAATCTTTGGATCATGATACCCCACCATTGGTTAAGGGATCCTCTATTTTGTTGGATTTGAATTTGGAGAACCCTGTGACTTTTGATGAATCAAAAACCTAGCTGACCATGTCTATTTCAAAGGAGGCTCTAGTACTAGTACATTTGAGCCCTTTTTTTGATGGCTATGTCGCAATTCTGACTCTACCTCATCAGGAAAGTGACACAGGCCGATGTTGTAGTTTTGGTGTTGGAATCACTGACGATTGTTATTGTTATCATTATTACAATGACAATGACCATCGCAATATGTACTGGTTATGATGTTTAGCATGCCATCATTACCCATTTTTACTGTCGCAATTCTAACATCTAGATGTCGCATTTAGGTATTGACCATCGCAGTGTGCACCGTTTAGATTGTCAACATGTCTTCGTTACACTTTATGAGTGTCGCAAGTATGATGGTTGTACAATAGATATGTTGTACGTGCGACATCTAGCTATCGACAATTTTTGACATCTGGACTTCGCATGTTTAGCTCTGGTGTCAATCATTCTCTAGCTTTCATCATAATTGTGATGGTATTCTATATTATCAAAAAATAAAATATAATGAGCTTTGTTTCCAGAATAGTTTAACTACACATAACCTTCAAGAATATTATTAAAATCATTATGAGGTAGAATCAATAGCAGACAAGGACAATCATGGGCAAAAGCAAAGCTAGATCAATTGATGAAGGTGACAAGTATAACTAAAATCTTTGCCTTGGCATGGATAAGAAAGATTTCTAAAATTGAAATATGAGGAAAATCAGAAGCAATATGAAGTAATAAAAAGAAGTAGACAAGGGCATCATGGGGCAAAAACAAGAGCATTCATTAATGAAGGTGACAAGCATAACTAAAAGTTCTACCTTGGTATGGATGAACAAGATTTCCACTCAACCAGAAAAACAAATCAACAGGAAGTTGATAGCATGAGTAATAGATGCAAGTGTAAGGTGAACAAATGAGAGTTAAATGCAAGAGGGTTGAGGAGCAATAACAAGAGAAAGAAGAGGATTGAATCCAAGTTAATGTTCACTTTCAAAATTAAATATTTGACATTAGTTCACAAAAGTTTCATTTATAATTCTTATGATTATAATCTTTTTATAACTATTTGGAAGTACTAAATATATTTTAGAGCTCCCCCCACTACCACCTTCTTGTCATTCCACCGCCATCCCCAACTTTAAGCTCTTGGAAACTTCGTGGAACTATGGCTTGAATAGAAATGACACATGCCTGGCCCAAATTAACTGTTAGTTATTTCCACCAGGGCTTAGAGAAGGTGGAAAAAGTTATCATGAGCTCCATCTACCTTCAAGATATTGAAATAAAGGTTTATGAGGGGCACATATGAGATGACTGAACCATTGTTAGGTTTTGGCCATTGCATTACAACCTAGTAGAAGTGAATAAAGTGACCACCAAAGATGGTTTTGCCACTAATTAGCTCTGTCAGTTATCATAAAATGTGGTTTAAGTTTGGTGAGCACAAAATTGGTTTGTAATGATCATATTTGAAGTTGCAAGTTCCAAGGAAAAGTGGTTGAAGTTGTGTAAGTTTCTACCCAACCATCAAACTGGCTAAACTACTAAAGTGATGCATTGTTCCCTCTAGTTTTGTAAAGAGATGCAAACTATGTAACATATTGGTAAGGGGTGGCAAGATCAATAAATAACTCAAAAGTACAAGACCTAAGGGCCAGACCTAATGCCTCAGGGGCTCATCATAGATGACCTTGCCTATGTAACTCACATAGACATCATAGCTTGGGTTTAACTTTAAAACCAGTCTTTTAAAGGATGGTATAATTGGTTACGCAACCCCTTTCTCAGGTAGAGTCCCTAGACAGTGTTGCCATTGGCTGCCACCAAATTAGGTGAGCAAGGATGAGTTCCTAATTAGATTCTACCTACAGATAAGTTATACATAGACCTCCTCATAAGTTTACCTACCCAACGGTTCATAACTATGATGGAGAACCAATTCTTGTAAGATATTAAGGTAATATCCATGATCCCAAACCTACAAGATTCATAACTGTATGAGAGGAGATACATATTACCTAATTCTATGACCACTTAAAACTTAAAATCTAACATATTAGTATACCATGTATATAATTTATTCATATCATGCATTCCTAACATATGCATTGAACTACTAATATCAATGTCTATTAAACCCCAACTTGACAAGTTGTAAAAGTGCAATTATACAAACCTCACTACTCAAATTGAATAGCAATTCAACTACCAAAATATACCTTTAAAAATAAGATTAACTATAATAATTTTATTATTACAACATCAAGACATAAACATCTGTCATTATCAAATAAGTTGCATATTAAATGAGAATCATTTCTTTTTTTCTTTTTTTTTTTTCTGATTCTCTAAAATCTTGCAGAGGAATATCTATATCGACACCATCATTTCTTTTCTCCCATGGACGTGATCTCATTGTCCTTTCAAAATTCATGCCCTCTACAATAAAAAATAAAAGGGTTAAATTAAAAACATATTATCATAATTGGGGTTAATTTAAAAATATATTATCATAATTGTTACAAGCATTTCACTACTTTAAAAAACATAAACGTGACGCTCTTTACCTTGTGCAACCACATATTCTTGCTCGACGGCTTGAACCTCAACATGCTCATTAGGAACCTCTACATTCTCTGCATCTGCAATTATAATTAAATTTTTATTACCATGCCAAATTCAATTAAAAATGTTTAGTTGTATTAATAAATCAATAATCAAAATTTGAATAGAAAATGTATACCTTGAGTTCTACAATGCACTTCTAAATCGATGCCTCTGTCATGCTTGGATGGCGTTTCAAGATTGGCAAACTACATTCCAATGTAAATAATTAGTGCATTTATGGATAATATATACATATAAATACAATCTACAAATAGTGAGAAATTCTAATCATTCAATTTAATACATATAAATATAATCACTTTGAAGTTTTAAACAAATATATAATCATTGTTTCCTTACTTAAAATAAATATATTCACTTTATGTTGGAACTTAACATAAAATAGAGTAATTGGTAAAGGATTCAACTTGAAATAAAAATCAATTGGCTTATTTACCTGTTTGACGGATCCACCAGAAGAACATTGTGCACTCTTTGATTGGAATCATTCAACCACGATTGTATAGCCTTGTTTGTAGCCTACTTTCTTGTCCTCTTCTGAAATATTTAGTTTGAACTACAAGGCCTACATTTTTATTGTACGTAGTGAATTTCATCAAAAGTAAATTGATTACAATTTATAAATATTTGCACACGGTTTCTCATTTACTATTACTTACAATTCATGCAGCAAGTTTTGAATATCTAGCTGAGTCGAGCTTGTGTTGCCCGTGATTTTTTTTTCTTGCTTATGTTGCCTTTGATGTGTCAGACAACCTGTGTGATGTTTGAAATATGTTAGATCACATAAGTACAAAGAGTAAATAGTACATAATTTCATTATTAATGTTATCATGTACCTTCTTTCCTAGGGTGATACTATTTGTCCATCATGTCTTGAGTGTCTCTCAAGTGCATCCTTTTTAAGATTCTCCCACTCATTAATAGGAACTAGGGGGGTCACTCGTGATAAGGGTTGCATTATATTTGGGTCTGTAGTTGTCCCTAATATACTTCAAAGTCTACCGCACTTTCTCAAGGAGTCTAAGTCTTTGAAAGGCATTGGGTCCAAAAATTTTAATCATAGAGTCAATGAGTTTATTCTTTAACTCTTTATCTTGTGATTGCCACCTTTTAATAAAAAAAAAACTATTAGATTCATAAATGAAGTGAAGCTACCTTTTAATATACTTGAAGAAAGGGATGAAAGGAAATCTGAACTACGAATGAAATCAAAATATGATACCATGTGTGTATGGTCGGCTCGAAAATGCACAAACATTCATCATTAAGTTTTTCATAAACTAGATTATTCCCTGCAAAATAATAACATGATTATTAGTTATTGCAAGGGACTGCACAAGGGGGTTAGTGCATTACGTTATGAGTATAAGATTATATAGTAAAAGAAAGGATCAATCTTTAAAGTACCCAAAAGCTGGGCTACTCTCACAAGAAGTTCATCTTCAATGTTCAGGAGCAATTGATCACACTTCTCTATTGTTCCCATACATGTAACATGAGTACATCCAAGAATTCCATCATTGCCTTCTACATAAAATGATTCCAATATTACAAAATGCCTGCTAAGAAAGAATAGTTCAAGTGAAATAAACACAAGATAAATGAGAGAGAAAAAGATGAATCTACTTACCAATAATAGGCATTGCCATCGTATCTCTAGCCAAGCTACATGTTGCCGACATTGTAGCTGGCAGTACCTCTATGGTTTTGATCCTCGTAGCAGGCGACGTAGTGAACATAGAATCAATAGTAGGTGATAAAAAATAAGATTGTTAGAGCATAAAAAAATATGGACAACCATGGACAAGATTTTTAGAGCTATTAAAAAAAATATTGTTCAAGAAAAACACAAGTGGACAATAGAACATGCGATCTACTTGAACTTCCTGAAGTATCTGCATCTAGGGCACGACCCTTAAATTTTTTTAGCATCCTCTATAAAAATAGGACATATGTATTTTAGTTAATGACACAAATAAGAGTATACTATAAAAACCATTATTGAACTTTTGTTATAACTAAAAAATACATAAATACTTACTATATAAGTCTGAACACGGTGAGCCAACTCATCCTCTCTCATCAGTATTTCATGAGTCTGAGATTGAATATCTACCAATTGAGTTAACTCTCTTGAAATTTCATGAAGGACCTTTTACAGTGCAACCACGGGATCAACGTCTGATGAAAAATCAATAATGAATGGATCATGCTCATCCTATGGCTCCTCATGGACTACTTATTCCTTTCCCTTTTTCCGATCAGCACTCATTTGTGAGAACAATATTAATCGCACTTTATTTAAAAGTAATTCAAAATAGTAGTGAATAATAAAACATAACAAAAAATACGCATTAACATTTTTCTTGTATGTGCATTTGTGCAACAACAATAAGTTTTACCTGTCGAGAAGAAGAAGTCCCAGAAGAACCATCATTGTTGTGTGTATTGTGTGGCTGTTGATCCATACTATAGCACTGTATTTCAAATATTAAAAATTATTGAGACATGTTAAAACACATGTTCTTATGCTAATTTACGTTGAATAATAGACAATTATTAGAATGCTTCAACTAAAAGAAGAGAGTTTTTTTTTAATTTTTAAACAATTTTAACTTGTGCATAGTGCATACCACCTTGTCCATGATAGTGGGTTTCTTTTTTGTATCTATGTGATTCAAATTGTAATTGAAAAGTAGCTCTCGCCTCCACATATTTATTTGATTGCACATAGAAATACGTGATTTCCCTCGCGCACCTCAAATATGTAATTGGGTTGCTTCTTAGTTGACACAGGTTGTGTATTGTTTATAAAACCTGCAATATTCCCTGATGCTTTTGGCCTTCCGTCAATATATATAGCTAAAATTTTACTTTGTTCACTAACTTTTTCTTGTATATAATTTTTTGCGAGTCCATACCTACACATACTTTTTTTCTATATCTAACAATCTTCATCGAACTACTGTAATCATAACAAGGTCCGACATACTCTATCAATTTGACAACTTTGTTGTAAGAGACCTTTATGCCATTCATGGAAAATAGGCCCAAACCATGTAATGAAGACGGTGCTATGCGATATATCCTCTCTCTAACACAAAAATCAGTGTTTATTGAAGGAAGTTGATCAGGGAGCCATTGTTTCTATAGATGTTTGTTCCTAAAGGTCACCTCAAAGTTGCCTTTGATCTCATCATCATAAGAAAATGACCCCAAATGAGAAAGGAAAAAATCCATACATTTATTGAATTGCTTTCTGATCTTTTGACCTTGAGTCAATCTCCTTGATTTGTACATACTAAATGTCTCACTTTCTTCTTCCATTCCTACATTTTTCTCACTCGAGGAAGACAAATCTGACAAACACCTATTCCCTGGTACCTGCACTTCATGAAATGAGAGAGACAGGTGGCAATGAGAGAGATATATTACATATGGTAAATGACATTAATCTCTATGGTGTGTATTGACTTATACGTGACAATCCATGAGACTATGTGGGATACATAAAAAAAGATAATAGTTATATAATCAAACAAACATAGTTCACTCCATAGTTTTTATTACATCTTGTGAAGGACATTATACATTGTTAAAATTATCTATTTATACTTTAAGAATTAGCTCACTCCATTGCAGGGAACAAAGAGAATCCCCTATGATTTAACATAATTGATGTGCAAGGAAATAGAAAATTATCAGAAGCAAATCCCATAAGATAGTATTTAGAGATTAAATACATTCTTTTAGAATGAAATTTCTCTTAACAAAATATCAAAGATATAAGTAGGACATATAAAATAAGGTGAATAAGAGTAGTCGGATATTCACGGTAAACCAAAAATGCTATTAATATGAAACCCTAAGCATATTAGTGGAAAAAGTGTAGATTTTAACCCAAAACAATCGTTAAAACATGCCAAACATCTGGCATAACTATACATTTCATTCATGTCATTGATACTCTTCTTCATCCATCTCATCATCAAGATCATCATCATCAATGACATCATCACCACCACTATCATCTTCATCATCATCATTAGCATCATCATCATCATTTTCATCTTCCTCCTCACCATCATCATTGTCGACTTCTTCTATATATTCTTCTTCGACTAACTCTCAATCGTGATCATCATCCACTTCTTCCTCCTCCTCGGTATCTTCTTCTTCAATCACATTATAATTTATCAGACTTCCTCTTGGATCATGTCTAAAAACAAAAGACCAACATGGTTTATGTGGAAACTTTGAGTAAAATACCTTCTCACATTGGCTTGGAAGAACATAGGGCTCTTCCCAAACTGGCTCAAACAATCTTGTATTAATCATTGGAAATCCACTGTCATGTTCAATAATAGTTCTATCAGGATCATTTTGATTGAGATGTAGTCTGTACCATTTCATGAAAAAGAGAACTAATTTGAAGGAATTAAAGTCACAGTCAAGTATATCAACCAAAATACCATAGTATCAATTTTATGACTCTCAAGGATGTAAGTTGTTTCTAGATGAAATATTGGTCACTTGAAAGACTTCACTTATCCTAGAATCACAAGTTCTGTTCATAACATCAAACTTTTTGATGCGAAATTTATAACCATTACATAACATAGCCTTGTGGTGTTTCACCTACAATAATGTAAAACATGTATAAATTATTGCATCACGAGTTGAAAAACATACGGTTGAATAAAAAATTTATAAGTACCTGGTGATCTCTTAAACCATATGCTAAATCTATTTCCTTTTGTGTAACACTGGGATCTCCATTATGACGAGCTTGTAAAACCAACGAAGATATGGATTACCATTTTAATCTTTGAGCATAATGTTACATCGTTCAATCCAAACCATCATCCAATCTTGATTGTTTGCAATAAACAAATGTATTGCATCCCACTCTTTAGCAACTGTACAAAAGTAAATAGATGATCAGTTACAATAGATTTATTTTGAAGATTAAGAATTAATTAACTACAATAACATCTCATAATTTATTACCTTTCAGTTTCCTAAATCTACCGTTGCCCACCTAGTACTCCCCTTATAATTTTTTAATGGAGTCGAGATCCCAAATGAAATCTATATGGATCTTTTCTACAAGATTAGGAAGATATTGAGTAACGTACACCATCATCTCGTATACCATATATCCCTCAACCATAGAACCCTTGGGACATGCTCTTTGTCCTACTAAACCCTTCAAAAATTTCAAGTGTCTCTCAACCATCCAAATTGACCTAGCCTGTACAGGTCCACACAATTCAATCTCCTCAACTTGGTGTATGAGGTAGTGTTCTTGTGTGTTGAAAAAGGTTGAAGGTAAACACTTTTGCATTTCACAAAATAGATGCGGAATTCTTTTCTTCCAATATTTTATATCTTCTTTATGGATTTATTTAGATGACAACCACCTAAAAGGGATTCAAGACACAAAAATATATAAATACAAGACTTTACAATATATTACTTTTTTGTTATATTGAACAAATATCATTTCTTACCTCATGTATTTTCCAAGATCATATATCACTTGTTTGATATTATTGTCAAAGTTCTCTGGGAGCAATAAGGGCAACAAATATTGAAACAATTGTCAACTGATCATTTCATACAATGAAAATTGAATGTTGTTACAAAAATATATTGTAAATACGAAAGATTGTGACTTACCTTGATGAAGGTATGCCAATAATGTGTTTTCATCCCTTACCCAAAATCACTCTTCTATGATAGAAGATTGCTTATATTCGTAGCAAATCCTATAGGAAATCAAATTTTTCGTATGACTTCTTTTATGACATTACTTTGTTGCTCTATTAATAACCAAGGAAGAGCACTTGCATTAATCTGGTGTCAATTTCTATTTGATTCAATGATATTTTTCATTGCATGATTGGAATCATGAATGTCACTACAGATTTTGCCAATTTTTTCTTTGTCACGCCTTCCATCCAATATTTTCCACAGTGTCTCTGTTACATTCTTTCCAATATGCATAATATCAAAAAATTGCTCAATTAGTAGTTGTTCATAGTAGGGAAGCCTACTAAATTCTCTAGGATAAAATTTTAGTCCTTTTGGAAGCTAGGCAGTAATGCCTTCATGACCTTCAAGATCATCAACTACATAATTAGCCAACAAAACACAATCAAAATATATAATTTTCAATGTTCATCAACCATTAGGTGGAATGATATTACCTCAAACTCTATTATATTCAAACTTCCATAGGTGAGGTGTCATTCTTTGGGGCTTTGATTGATGGGGAGGTCACCTTGCTGTCCTAGACTCCTACTCTTTCTTAGGAATCTCACCTTGGACCCTATTCCCTTCAGGATCCTCTAGACTCACACTTGAGTCTCTTAGGGTCACTCACAGACCCTAACCAAAAGGATTTCTATACTCCCTCTCTTCTAGGTTCCCTACCCACAAAAATTTCTTCACTCTTCACCTTATCTTACTCCCCATGACTGAATCAAATCAGTCATGCACTCTTCTCCTTCTATCTCTCTCTCCTACAAGTTCTCTAGACGGACCATTGGCTCGCCTAGGACTTGTCTGCAATCTTGACTAGCCACTTCTCAGACACAAACACAAAAAATAGAATAGAAATACATAATGGGTACCTTTTGATAGTCACATCCCATAAGCCTGATCATGAGAGTCAAAAGGTATCCAGTGAACTAAATTGAACTTAGAATACTACTCTACAAAAATTGGTACACAATACAAGTTTTACACAGAACACATAGGAAACTATCTCTTTATTGAAAACCAGAAATTACAATGCAAACTAAAAACTCTCTGCTAGTCTGTCTCGTCTCCAAATTCTCCAACCCTGTTACAAGTTTTCTTCTTTCATTTTATACTCGGCCTATTCTTGATTGTAAACGTTTCTAGGTTACCTGTCGTCTGAAGATTCTTAACTGCCTCGGCTCCTCAACTTCTTCCTGCAACTGTCATCACTATCTTTCTCTGCATGGTCGACAATGTGGACGATATTCTCCTCCATGGAATTCTCTTTTATTTTGGCATTTTCTTCCATGTGGACAAGTCAACCTATTCTCTACCTCTGTTTGTTAGTCGCACTGTCGTGAGACTCAAACACTATGCATGCCTTTATCCTGCGACTTGGCGATAACTTGATGTCGCACACTCGCCATGCTTCCTATTGAGCTATTTATTCCTCTGCGACCTTGCGCTGCACTATTGTCACGTGCTCGCACCTCTTGTAGATGAGCTGCCACTTCATCTACGACCCTACAATACATAGCAGTCGCGGACTCGCAATCCTTATACCCGAGCTGACATTTTCTCTGTGACTGAGCGATACAATGCTTGTCGCGCTCTCGTACTGCTTGGGCTGAGCTGATGTTTTCCCTTGCGATTGAGTGATATATTGCTTGTCGTGCTCTCGCACCCCTTTTTCCACGAGCTGCCACTTTACGACTGTGCAATGCACCATTATCGCGCACTCGCGATGCTTTTCACTTAACTGCCAGTTCATCAGTGACTTTGCGATACTCGTCATCGCATGATCACAGCCATTTTGGTCTAACCGCCTATTACCCGCCGACTGTGTGATGAGCTATTGTCGCATCCTCGCACACTATTTCCACTTGACCGCTGATCTCCTGTGACTGAGCGATAAGCCTTGTCTTCGCGTTGTCACGACCCTCATAGCTTAACTGCTAATTCACCTCGCGACTGTGTGATGAGCTCTTGTCACTCACTCGCACACTTAAGAATTTAACCGCCGATCAGCTCGCAAGTTTGCGATTCACTGTTTGCTGTTGACCGCCAAGCATCCGTGACTTTGCGACAAGGGAGAAGAACTATTAATGTTTATTAAAAGGACTGACCGCTAACTATGATCTGCTCCATTGATCACCATTGCTAATCAGCTAGGGTTTTGGAGCTAAAACCCTAGTGTGCTCTGCACCATACTCCCCCCTCTACGAAGGAAGCATTTAGGTTGAATTAGTCGGCAGTAATGCTGAACTAATCCCTTGCTTTCTGCAGTCTTCTTTGTCCATCCATGTCACTTTTGCTTCTGGAAAACCTAACCATTTTACAAGGTACTCTCTGTATACCCTGCATTGGGTTGTCTTCTGAACTCGTGAATCCAGGATCTTCTCTGCCTGCAACATGGACTTAGTCTTCACTTGTATATCTTGAACATCTTTTCCTATCTCCACCTGCTGAGTGCTCTTAGGTATCACTGGTCCTCTGTATGGAATCAAATCCTACACATTAAACATAGGTGAAATATCCAAATTGTTAGGTAAATCAATTTTATAGGCATTCTGCCCATATTTCTCCAATATCTTGCAGGGGCCTATTCTCTTCATTTGCAGCTTAGTAGGAATCCCCTTCTGTAATCTGGCTTTGTTCAGATGTACCATTACCAGATCTCCAATTTGAAATTGGACTTCTCTCCTTCCTTCATCTACCTTCTCTTTTAATTTATGATTGGCTTCAATCAGATTCTTCTTCACCTGATCATGTATCTCCTTCATAGACTATGCAAAGTCATCAGCATGTCCACTTATCACTCACTGTCCTTTCAATTCTCTGAGTTCACAAACTCCACGTGGATGCATCCCATATACAATCTGAAATCGGCTTTTCCCTGTGTCCTGTTAACACTATCATTGTAAGCAAATTTTTCCTGTGGTAATACTTGATCCCAGGCTTGTCCATACTCCTTTGTTAAGAATCTAAGCAAATTTCCCAACACTCTTTTGATAACTTCTGTCTGACCATCTGTTTGAGGATAGTAGGCAGAACTGTGGGACAAATTAGTTCCCAATCTTCTCCATAAGGTCTTCCAAAAATGACCCATAAATTTGACATCTCTGTCAGACACTATGCTTACTGGGAAGCCATAAATTCTAACTATTTCCTTGAAAAATAAATGAGCAATATGACTGGCATCATTTGTGGTCTTACAAGGTATAAAGTGACTCATTTTACTGAATATGTCTACTACAACAAAAATGCTATCATAACCAGTCTTTGTCCTAGGTAACCCCACAATAAAATCCATACTCAAAAATTCCCAAGGCCTATCCAGTATGGGTAGTGGTTGATACAAACCAGCATTTGTAGAGGTCCCCTTTGCCTTCTGACAAACTATGCATTGCTCTACATATCTCCTTACATCCTTTTGCATCTTCGGCCAGTAATAGTATCTACTTAC
>MU228378.1:927753-962878 GCA_018584345.1 Thuja plicata | reverse complement strand
ATATATATATATGATGTTATTGTTGTCATTGCATGTTTGTTGTTGTTGTGCACCATATATTATTTTATATATATACACTGTTTATTTAATTGAGACCTTGACTAGCTTGGCATTTGTAATGTATTTGTTGTTATTGGATCAATGGTGCCATGTTGTTGAGGTTGTAGATGCATTGAAACCCCACTGCCATTCTATTTTGAT
Source organism: Thuja plicata (assembly GCA_018584345.1). Lineage (NCBI taxonomy): Eukaryota > Viridiplantae > Streptophyta > Pinopsida > Cupressales > Cupressaceae > Thuja > Thuja plicata. Next base: position 962,677 of record MU228378.1, on the reverse strand, counting down.
AGCATACAATGTTTATCTCTCTTTATTTGTTTTATTGTTGCTATTCACTATTTGGTACTTCCCGTTTATAATCATTTCATGAGGAAACATCTTTATGGATCATGGGCTGCAAGCTAAGGCATCATGCCTTTTTTATGAGCTCACTATTTGAGCACCACATGACCCTGTTATGAGTGTTGTTTGTTATATACATATAGATATATACATACATATATATACATATATATGTATATACATATATACATATACATATATGCATATACATATACATATATATGTATGAAGTTATTATTGTCATTGCATGCTTGCTATTATTGTGCACCATATATTGTTTTATATATACACTGTTTATTTCATTGAGACCATGACTAGCTTGGCATTTGTAATGTATTTGTTTTTATTGGATCAATGTTGTCATGTTATTGCGGTTGTAGATGCATTTAATTAGCACTACCATTCTATTTGATAGCTATGCTAAGGAACTATTTTATAAAATTTCAAGGCATGACATTTTATAACTGTACATATATTTTATGACTGTGAACATAAATAATAAGGGTACCAGACATTGCCTGATGTGATGAATTTTTTACCAGGCTATGAATCCAGCGTGCTCCTCTGTGATCCAAAACCTATAAAGAAAAGAGAGATGGGGGTTAGATCAAAAATATCTAAGCAATGAATGACATCCTATTACTACTGATTCTCATCTACAATTATGCATGTGCATAGTCAAGCAATACACTTTTGAAAGAAAAATGGGGAGTACCACATAGTGAATATCAACAAAAAAACAAATAAAGAGAGATCAAACACTTCATACAATGCCTTGAAGGTAATAGAAATGATGCCCTAGCTCTCAAAGCTTGCAGGCCATCAAGCATTCCAAATGAAAAGATGTAAATGAATTCCAGTATTAAACAGTGAGCTCATAAATAATGCATGATGCCCTAGCTTGCAGCCCACGAGCCATCAAGACATTTCTTCATGAAATTATCATAAATGGGGAGTACCACATAGTGAATATCAACAAAAAAACAAATAAAGAGAGATCAAATACTTCACACAATGCCTTGAAGGTAATAGCAACAATGCCCTAGCTCTCAAAGCTCACGGATCATCAGGAATTTCATATGCAAAGATGTAAACAATGCTAGTATTAAACAATGAGCTAATAAACAATGCATGATGCCCTAGCCTACATCCCGCAAGCCATCAAGACATTTTCTCATGAAATGACCATAAATGCCAAGTACTACATAGGGAATATCAACAACAAAAAAATAAAGAGAGATCAAACACTTCCCACAATGCCAGCTTCAAGGTAATAGCAACGATGCCCTAGCTCTCAAATCTCATGGGTCATCAAGCATTCCAAATGCAAAGATCTAAACAATTAAAGTATTAACACTCATATTGTTCCATTAAAACAAAAAATGCATCAAAATGAAATTGAGTTAATGAGAATACAAAGCTCGAATGCCTACCTCAAGTGGTCGCTTCTATATACCAAGATTACAATCAGCTTCCATAGTTAGGGCCCTCTTCGCGTATGACAGTATGCGATCACGCTAACTTAGAAATGAGAATTTGTTCTTCTTCTTCTTCTTTTTGTTTATAATAACATGGGTGTCGCAATTACAACTATACCGTCGCTATTATGACAACATCAGGGGCACTTGAAAAAAAAACACAAAAATACACACAAATTGTAGTGCCATTGCAAATTGGCATTGAAAGTTAACCCCAAATGTTGTAGTGTCTGAAGTATGATAGTTGGGGTTTACAAAAAATTAAAAGCTTTTAATTATGAACAAGGTCTTGAAGGAAAAGGTAACAAAGATGGATGGGGAGGATATTATCCATTCTCAGCTTCTACTCCCTTCAAGAATTCATTCTTACCCATCATCATTATCTTGACCTCTTTTTCTTTAGGCTCTTCGTGGTTAACCTCCGCCAGTAGTAACAATTCAATGAATTTACCATCTTTAGTTATGGTATAGGTTTTTTTAACTACATCATGTTGGGAATTTAAGTCATACTTCCATGGCCTCCCAAAAATAAGATGTCATGTATTTATCTTCACCACATCAACTAGCAATCTATCCTTATAGGCTCCAATTTGAAATTCGACCCATGAATTCTCATCCACCAGAGTTTTTTCTCCTTTATTAAGCCATAATACTTTGTAAGGGCATGGATGAGGAACTCTTCTCAATTTCAAATTTTCAACCATTTGAAGAGAAATAAAATTCTCTATTGAACTAGAATCAATCAGAATTTTACATACCTTTTCTCTAGTGTTGCAATTTGTCCTAACAAGTTACTTTCTTTGAGATGGTTCCTTGGTGATTGGTTATTTTATGAGTGTTCTTGTCAACATAAGTGCTTCACCTTTTTCTGGATACCCATAGGAATTAGGATTATTCTAAGGCTCATGTTCTTTGACTAAATGTGTTCTCCTCTCTCCTTGAGAGCTAGACCCTGCCTTCTTTGGGCACTTATAGGCTAGGTGTCCTTCTTGATTGCAAATAAAACATTTAATAGGCCCATTACCTCTTCCTTGTGACCATCCTCTAAACTATGGTTTTCTCCCTCTAAAATTTGCTCTAAAATTATCATTAGTACTTGGATCTTGATTGGTTTTACCTTTAGACTTGAAATTAGGTCCTTTTCTCCTTGATTGGCTTCTTCCTCTAAATTATTGTCTACCCCTGCCTCTTTTATTTTGATCTAGCCTTCTTGTAAAATTTTATTTCTGTTTTAAAAGATAATTAATAACATCTTCACACCGTATTAGGACTCAACAATTATAGTTCCTCTCAAATATTCATTCTTAAACCATTTAGGTACCTTTCTACCTTGACACATTCAAATTTTGTGATTCTTTATCTAAGACTCAACTTCTAGAATTCCTCAGTATAGGTTATAATGTCCATAACTCTTTGTCTTAGGCTTTGTCCCTTTTGATGTAACTGAACCTCATAGTCTTCTGGTATATATTTCTCCTTTACCATTGAAACCATTCTCTTTCATGATGTGATCTTTTTCTGGTCATCCTTAAATTTGTTTCCTCTTTAATGAAACTCCACCAAGTTACTACTGCTCCTTTCATCTTAGAATTTTCTACCTTCAACTTTTGTTATTTTGTGATCCCCTCACATTCAAAGTGATTCTCTAAGGATTCAATGCAATAAATCAAAACCTCAACATTCATTTTACCATCATGCATGTGTAACTCCACTGTCTTACCTCCCAAAATTTCCAAATCTTTCAGGAAACATTTATGATCCTAAGGTATATTCAGTTCTTCTCTAGGTGATTCCTATTCTTTTTCATCTATTCCTTTTCTATCTTCTTCTTTCGTTTCTACAATCATCTCTACTTGATCCAACTTATCTTCCAAATGTTCTAATATTTCCTGTAACAACCTATTCTCTTCCTCTTGATCTTCCACCTTCTTAGCAAGCTCTGGATCAGTCACCATGTTTTCCACTTCTAATAGGATATTCTCTATCCCACATAAACAAAATATCTTCTCCAAGAAAAGTATCCAAATGTGTTGATACCAAAAATGATGTCGAGTCTTATACTATGGAACACCACTATAGTAAAATCAACTCTACGGTCTCATAAAAGGATGATAAACACCATATAGGTTTATATCCATCCACTAATTCATCCTAAAACTCTCCTCATATATAATAGCATGCAAGTGCTACCAAATGGAGGGATTTGGACCTAAGAACCCAAAAACATTACAATGTGGGTGGGACTTCCAAGGACATTGAAAAAATCCTAACATAAGTAACATAACCTACCCAATCCACTCATTCTATTTCTCCAATGTATTGGGACAAACCTGCTTCACAATTCCCCCAAACTCCTTGTAGCCTAGTGGAATCAATTTTTAGTTACTAATTATTCATTTCCCCAAACAAATTAGTAATAAAATTATAGATTCATATACCCAATATTGACCTCCTACTAATTCGAAAAGGATAGACTTCAACATCAAATGCAAAGTATCTAAACTTTCAGGGGTGTAATGACCTACAAAGGGCTAATAACTAGGACCATTTAACCAAGGAAATACCTCTATCCTTTAAAATTTAGGAGTTGAGCGGTCCCAAAAAAAAAATCAAAATCCAAAGCTATACTTGGGTATGTTTAGGATCAAGGTATACCAAACTAGGCCCTTAAGTGACGATGAAAATTTAGAAAATCAGGGTTAGGAAATTGACATAAAAATTTGAACAAGTTATCAATCTTATATAAAAAAAAATACATGAGATGAAAATCTACATAAAATTGAATTTAGTTTCTAATAAAATAGCCCATTTTTCTAAAACAAAAATTCTATATGGTGAATTTTCAAATTTCAATGCAGTAGTATGAAAATTCTAGGAAAAAGATAAGAATTAGGTGTATGTTTGACCACCTTAAAAGCAATCAAATGATAATATTTTTTTACAAGATTCTAGGTCTAAGTAGTAGAATCATGTTCGGCTGTGATGCATTTTTTTTGTAATTTTTTTTCTATTAAATAATTAATTATGATTTTTCTACTACAACGTTTTTATAATACAAAACATCTTGTGTCTGACCACCTTAACTTAGTCTAGAATTAATCAAATTGAAAACTTTATATTTTTTTGTTGTAGTAGGAAAAGCATAAAATTTGACTCATGTTTTAGATTTCAAAATTTTTATACCATTTGAAATTTACAGCTAGTTTTCAGTCAGTCTATCAATCAGGACTAAAAGATAAGAAGTAGGTATATGTTTGACCACCTTAAACACAATCAAATGTTAATATATTTTTACTAGATTCTAGATATGAGTAGTAGACTCATGTACAGATGTGACACATATTGTTTTATAATTTTATTCCAAGTAAATAATTAATAATGATTTTTATTCTACAATATTTCCAGAATATAAAAACTCATGTGTTTGACCACCTTAACTTAGTCTAAACTTCATCAAATTGGAATTTTTTTCTTTTTTTCTTGTAGCAGGTGAAGCATAGAATGTGACACACGTTTCATATTTAGAAAAATTTATACCATTTGAAAGTTATAATTTTTTTTCAATTAGTCTACCAATCAAAAGTTATTTTTCACATCACCACTTTTTTGGCATACCATGATCCTGCACATAGCCACCTTCTAGCTTGGTACCCATATAAAGTTATGGATTGAAAGCTTTCAATTTCTAGGTGGTTGCATGATGATGTCCACCTAAGGCATCATTTTTCTCACTCCTCCCTACATGAAAACCAAAATGGAAAAGGAAAGACAGAAAGTACATTGAAAGATTTTGAATTCCACCAAGGGTCGTTGAAAACCAATGGGGGAAATTCAAACTGCATTCACTTCAAAAATAACCCTAGATAAAACTGCTTCAATGGACCTGTCTACAAAAAAACTTGATTTTATCACAAAATATAACACTTCAGATGCTCAGAGTGGATGAAAATGAAAGGTAAAAAAATTCCCTAACTAGTTACATAGGTTTCACATCTTAATCAATTTATACATGCATAGGGTAAATCACTATTATTAGAAAATGTAGAGAAACTAAGTTATTTCAAAATTGTCTTTACCTTTTCATACATTCAAAGATTCTCGACCATCTTGTCCTCACTTCCTCAACCTCTCCTCTTCAAGTGACATCAAAATCCTAATAATCCATCAGTTTCTTACAAGAAACTCTTTGGCTTCCAACTTTTTCATGAAGACAAGAAAAGTTGTTAAACAATAACTTCTCAAAATAGCAAGAAAAGATGCTAAAAAAAAATCAAACTTTTGAAGGTGTCAACACCTATTTGAAGCTTGAATTTTGACAAAAACATGAAAACTATCTAGACAAACAAAAAATTAATGAAAAAATTTCTAAGGTGGCTATGTAAAAAAGTTTGGCCTATAAGGATGTAAAATAGGGTCATCCCACAACATGGATTAAGACTTATTCCTTACAAAAAAAAAACATTGCATAAAGAGACTAAAATTTTCCATAAGGTTTGTCATTCTTCCTTGTCCTTGTTGTTGATGATTGCCTCTGCACCATAAAGACTATTTAAAAAGGGAATATGGTAGATTTTACTTATCTTTAGAGATGGTGTTGAAAATATTTTCAATGTTGGTGTTGAATTCAAACATTTGTTTTGAAGTTCTCATTTAAGCATGTACACATAGGATAGAATCAACACTTTTGGACTTCATTTACATATATCCTATCTACATTTCTAAAGTTGTTTTATGTTCCTTGGTTTGCACAACCTCTTCTTTCTTCCCTCCATTATTTTCCCTCTATTCACTCACTCATTTCACTCCCTCCTTCCATCAATCCTTCCTTTATCCTTATTGTTTCATGAGAGTCCCCAACCTATCTAAGATATTTTCTCATTCTCTCTTTAGAGCTTTGAGGGGAATTCCATCACCTATATAAACTTTGGCATTCTAGTTTTGTAGAGGTGACTTATCCTCAATTGAACATTTCTTTAGCCTATTTGCATGTGTATTTTTAAATATAATTTTACTCTTTCATAGTTGAGTAGTTTTTTTGGGGACACTCGTACAAATTCATGTGCCATATATATCTTTGAATCATAGATGTTTTGTCTTTGTTGGTCATCTGTTCATTGTTTGAGTACTATTGCTAGGGGCAGTCATGCAGATTGTTGTCTTCTTGATTCAGACCATCATCCATTTTAGATGAGGTTCTTCTTCAGTACTATATTAGTTATCATTCAACAATTATATACATCTTCTTTATGCTTCAAGGATTTTCTTCATGTTCCTATTCTTAGGGACATTTTATTCGAGACTTCTTAGTCCTTTCTACTTTTCATGTACTACATATCTTAGTTTTGGAGAGAAGTTTTCTCCTATGTGGTTTTTGTCCATCTTCTCCAGTTTCAAAGTCTTTCATTATAAATGTGTACCTAATCAAGTCTTTTATTGTCAAAAACCATTCATGCATTTCATGCATATTAAGTGGGATGTTAGAGCATGCATATTTGTTCCATTAATAATTTATGCATATGCTGCATAAAGTAATTGTGTACATGCTCGAGAATATTGTCATGAATAATTGAGAACATGTTTTCACAAGCATGCCTAGCTTAAGTTTACTTACATGAGCTCAATTTAGTTTAATTAATCTAGTTTCACTTCTAATTTTCATATCTACCTCTAGTTTACTTTTTTTAGTTTTAGTTAGCTTTTGCATATTTTTTGGCCTATTGCTTTTTGTAAAAGTAGTTGATCTCTTCAATGTAATTTATTTTGCAATATTATATTTTTTTACACTTAAATAACATAACAATTATTTCTTGTTACCCTTGCTTGTGGAAGGTGTTCTTGTTTTTTTGTTTGATCCCTAGGCACTTGTGGTGCAAACTTCAACAAGAGGAACCTAGAATTAAAATCTGAACCAAATATGTAGGATAGATGTGCTAGGTGCCCATTTCTAAATGTTATCGAAGCTTTGCAAGATGATTGAAAATTCAATGAGGAAGCTTTGTATATCTATCTCCTAGAATTATAGGTTATTAGAGTAGGATTGAGGCACTGAGCATTGTAGTTATAGGTTTTTCATCTATTCAAGTTTTTCACTACCTTTCATTGTATTCTCTACTCATCTACAACTTTCCCACATTTGGCCTATATTTTTTGTGTCGATTGTGGTGTAGGATCTCCAGATAATGAATTGATCTACATCCATTCATGATTCATGACTATCTAATCTATAGAGTACACCCTTTTTGTACGTTTTTTCATTCATATGAAGGAGGCCCCTTGTAGGTCCCATATATGGGGTTACCCCTAGCTATAGTTTATTTAGATTCTTCTACAAAATATTTATTATATTTTATTCAATCCTCTCCTATCCTCATACCTTTGAAAGATGTGATTTATATTATAATTTTTAAGTGAGAATTATATATGTAGATTCAGACACCTTTTGCCTTCTTTTCCTAATTTGAACAAATGGGTTTTGGAGTCTCAAAGACCACTTATGTAGGATATGATTGACCTTTACCCTTATGTGAAAGATTTATTGTTATGGATTTTAAAGCTATAAAGGACAAGGAGGTGGTGTTCAAATATTAGGTTTGGATGTGAGATGAGTGTTTCCTTCCATTCACACAATGTCGCCTTTCCATCAACCCACTCACTAAAGCCCTTAATTTCCTTTCAATTTGAGTATGACTTCCTAAGCTCCCACTTCATTTGTTGGAGTGAATAATCTTTTGAAGATATGGGAAATGATAATTTTCATTTTTTGAATGTGGTCCTATCTTCTTCTAACTTTAAACACATTGYRTATGCCTATATTTTRGTGTACATTAACATCTTGAAGGATTTTCTTAGAGATGTTGTCTTGATTATGGAAGAAAGCCTTGGTCTCAATCAATCAATTTATAGGGTTTTATCTTCTATTGTATATGGTGATTCAATATTGGCCAACTTTCTAGTAATTATCCCCACTTCTATTTCTTGAAGGTGTGCTGAACTATTTTGTACATTAATGGTCTTCTTGATCACTTGACTTTTGATGAGTTTTTTTACTTTATGGATAATTAACCCCTTAAGATCTCTCCAAGAGTAGAACTTTTAAGGGGAGATGGTAGCACTAGCTCTTATAATGGATCCCTTGCTTTTAAATGCTCCTTCTATGTCACCTAGATCTACTATGGCATGTGATGCAGTGCCTATTTTACCAATAAAGTCTATACTAGATATTTTTTCTTGTGGTAAGTGTTCTCCTTAGTTGCAAGTTGTGTCAAATGTAGAGGTTTGTCCTTCCCTTTCTTGATATGAAGATATGGGTAAAGTCTATGTTACATATGTTTTCTTGTAATAAGATGTATCTTGAATTTTGGCTCATAGAAGGACGAAAGAGCTACCTAAACATGCGTCCAATGCTCATACATGAATTAAAGATGTTTTCGTAACAAAGAAAAGAGTCTAGCATTATCTACAATGTTGACACTTTGGTGTCAATAGTCTATTTGTGCTCGATGTTATCATAAGTAATCCATAAAAATGTACAATTTATTTGTTTGTTTTGTTATTGATCTACTATCCCTTTACTGATATTTTGATGTGTTTCAATTTTAATAAATTCATTTTCTGCTATTTAGAGTATAGCTTTCTGTATTAATTAAAAACTGTAAACAAAGCAGCTTTCACCTTCAATGTCATGTTTGCAAAGTGATATTTCCCAGTGGCTCTTTTTGAGAAAAGACACGTCACCATGTCATTCACATCTGAGCAACTTGAAAATTTGGCATCAGACTTTTCGTCGTATGTGGAGAAACAAACAACACACGACCGTGCAAGTTGAGATAACCTTTTGCCCATGTGAGCTGGTAAAACAAGTCTTTTGTCTATTCTATAACAACCAAGAAATTTGCAGAGTCTATAAAATCTTGACCCAAACATAAGTCTAGTCTGCTAAAGAAATGTGTGGAAAATTAGCATGCAACTACTCTTTAAGACAGTTTCCTGAAGTATGTGAGGTCAACAATCTTCAAGACAATGAAAAATCAAGTAAATAGATCAAAGTCATGCAGGTAATGATGACGTACATGCAAGACCATCACAAAATGCCCCACCTAGTGTTACATTTGTGGTGGTCTCACACCTTTGCTCCAAGGGTGGAATTCTATCATATAAAAGCAAGGTGTTTTGTGATATTATTCTTGATCTAATTACCAAGTGGTGAGCATTTGTTTTGTAATGTGAGAAAAGTATTTTGTTGTTTGGTTTTTCAATGAATTAAGATTGTGAGTGAAAGGTAGATTAGATGGTAGTTCTTGGATCTATGTAAATTGAATATATCATGGTTTTTGGTTGATGAATATTATAGATGTTTAGAATTAATTTTGATTTCATTTTTGTCTTTTATTAGGTACATTTATAACTAACAAGTATTAAATTGAATTCCTTCATTAAAATAAATGTTGATTAACTATTGATGAGCAAAAGATTTGTTTTGATAGAGTATCTGTAGTTCGATTGGATGATTTCATTTGTAGCGTTAGTCTTAGTGAAATTGTAAAGAGGGAGATAATAGACCTTAGGATATAATAAGAAAGGAGTATAATGTTCAAATGGTGGTTTGAGGCAAAAGAAACTTATAAGGATATGATTCGTAAATGGGAATATACTTACCACACATGTGAACAATATTCTAGTTTCATTAAAATATCTTGTTAAATGTATCCTTTTTTATGGAAAGTGTAGGTTTACTTAATTCGGTGTCTCACCTAAGTGTTGGAGTGAATAATATTATAAAACTGAGGGTTTATTGGTTTGTGGTTGTCACGGGGGAGGGGGGACCTACCACCATTTTTTCAGTATTGCCTGTGGGCGATGCCTGTTTTTCTAACTATGTAGGTGTACGTCATATGGGTGACTATGTTGTTGAAACTAGGACCTTAGATTCTTCCCTCGACTACCCAAATAGGTAGTGTTTTTCAACAAGAAATAAGTTCTAACTAGTGGACTAGGTTTTTGCAAATAAGATAACATCAAAAAGATGGTTCCATGTGCTTACCAATAGTACAAGTGATTTTTCTAGAATTTTCCACAAGTAAATTTTATTGCTCATTGAATTAATTGTTTCTATTTAGAACTCTGGGCTTATAATATTTTTCCATTATCTCAACTTCTTTACATTTTTTTGACATTAGAAAGACATTAAGTAGCTCTATCATGGTGCCCATATTCTTTTTTTGAAATTCAATTCCAAGTAATTTTTTTTTTTTTAAACCATATGGAATTGAGACCGATTTCTTAGATATCCTAACTCTTAGAGCAGCGCTATATTTTTTTGAAAGATTTCATTTGTAGCATTAGTCATATTTGAGAGTTTTCATATTCATCTTAAGGGATTCAATATTTCTAATTTAGGAGTAGGTTATCATCTAGTGTTTTTACACAATAGTTGAGAAACTTTTTTGGAGACATTCTTATAGAGGATGTAGATCTTATATGCATCACTATGTACTATTTTTATACGTACTCATTGATAAGGAGGAGGTGCCCTATAGGTTCCATATATGTAATTTCTAGCTCTAGTTCATTTAAATTCTTCTAAACACTATTTAGTTTGTTTTATTCAATCCTCTCCAATTCTCTTACCATTGAAAGATGTGATTTATAGTGTAATTTGTTTTCCATGAATGATTTTTTATGTAGATTCAAACATGTTTGGCCTCCTATTCCTAATTTGAATAACTAGATTTGGAGTGTTGGAGGCCACTTATGTTGGATATGGTTGACCTTTATCCTTATGTGAAAGGTTTTTGTTATGGATTTTAAAACTATGAAGGAAAAGGAGCTGTTGTTCTATATTAAGTTTAGATGTGAAGTAGGAATTGCTTTTCACTCACGCATTGTTTCCCTTCCATCAACCCCCTCACTAAGGCCCTTAATTTATTTTAGATTTGAGTATGACTTCCTTACCAACCACTTCATTTGTTGGAGTGAATAATCTTTTAAAGAGATTAAGAATGATAGTTTCCATTTTTATAAGGTAGTCCTAGCTTGTTCTAGCTTTAAACACAATGTATATGCCTATATTTTAGTTGACATTAACATCTTGAAGGATTTTCCTAGAGATGTTGTCTTGATTATGGAAGAATGTCTTGGTCTCAATCAATCAATTTATATGGGTTACTCTTCTCTTGTATATGGTGATTCAGTATTCGCCAACTTTCTATTAATTATCTTCACTTCTATTTCTTGAAGATGTTTCACAAAAAACTTAATGAAGAAGGAAAAGTTGTAAGAAACAAAGCTAGCTTTTTGTGTAAAGGCTATGCTCAACAGGAAGGTATTGACTTTGGTGTAATAATTGTATATCTGATTAGAGGAATAAATTCTGCAAGAAGGTCCATGATCCATTGTTTGTTTGCCTGTTCCAAATTTTTCAGACAACTAAGAAATGTAATCCTCTCTGGACATGAATATATAAGCCTTTATATGACAAGAAGATTAATCTCATGCTTTTGTGTTCAGAGACGAATGAATATCAAAGGCGGAAAGGAAAAAAATCTTAAACTTCTGTATATTATGAGAGAAAGTGATTTAAACAAAACAATATATTACACGTTTTGCAGTATTTCAGAAAGTATATATACATAAAATTACTCACCCTCAAAATAGTATATGAATATACCTGAATTTGAACACCTTGCAGAGTCATAGAACTTGAAAATATCCTATGGAGGATTTTACATTAAAAGAAACAAACTCGACACTAGCGAATATAAATGACTAATTCTTACAATGGAACTTATAACTATCTAAAATGTAGAACTTGGACTATCAGATGCCATTCTGTCTATGGGATTGATATCATGCAGGAGGTCTGATATGGTAGCTGTTAAATTAGAAGTAGTTGCACCTCCCATCGAAGATGTCTTAAGACTATCCAAGAACCCCGCTACATCTCTCATGGATGGTTGTTATCTTGGTGATTCACTGCTGCAAAGTAAACCAACATGAATAAATGAAAGAAGACATCCATTGTCTTCCATGTTTTCATTCACATCTCTCAATAGAACGCTATCAACAATATCTGCCACTCTGTCTGGAAAAGCTGACCTTACCCACTTCTGCAAGTTCATGTCTCCCACAAGCATGTCATCACTTGGCCTCTTCCTCATAACCATCTCTAGTATCAAAATTCTATAGCTGTAAACATCTCCCTTTGTAGAAACACGCCCCCAATATCCATACTCTGCAATCATTTTTATTCATGAAAAGATGGTAAAGCTATTAAAGGAACTGACAATACCACTATAGTAGAAGAACTCAAATAAATTACCTGGAATAGTAGAAGAACTCAAATAAATTACCTAGAGCAATGTAGCCAATAGATCCTTTGAGTGCAAATGTTGTTGTCTCAGTGAATCTATAGAGTCTGGAGTAGTCAAATGGCATATACCGAAATCAGTCACAAGGGCTATCATGTTGTCGTTAGGAGCACATTACTGGGCTTTATATCATAGTGCACAATTTGCAGAGGAAAATCATGATGTAAATATTGCATGCCATGGGCAACATCCACAGCAATGCTCAAACAGTCTCTCAATCCCAAGTTACAAATTCCCTGATCATCTCTGACAAGGTGCAAATGTTTCTCCAAGCTTCCATTTGATGCAAATTGAAGAACCAAGCCTTTCAAGGTAGGGTAGGAAAATGCACTGATTATTTTGACCAGGTTGCGGTGCCGAATCCTACCTAGCACTTTGCATTCTGCGTTGAAACTCTTATTAGTTTTTTCATTCTGCAAATTAAGAGACTTGATTGCAATTATCTTACCATCCTTCAAAATGCCTTTGTAGACACATCCAAAGTTACCCACACCAACCAAGTTTGATTCATCAAACTTGGCTGTTGCAATGACAAGCTCTTCATAAGAAATTTTTTGAGAGCTAAGCCTTTGAAAATTAAGGTTTGAGGGATGGAATAGTTGGCCTAAAAATTTATATCTCCATACAATCCCTAAGATGAAGGAACACAATATAAATGTTGTAGTTGCGACAACTAACGAGACTATTTTCTTAAGTTGTGAACGCTTTTCTTAAATCTGCTTTGGGCATGTAGTTAATGTTGACATTTTTTGTCACTTGATGCAAAATGCCAATTCATGCAAAGGTGGCAGATATTATTATCTTTGAAAAGTCAATATAACGTTGACTGTCGATATGATTAACTACAGCTATAATGTTGGTTAAATCCACTAACCATCGTGGGAACTTAACTTGGTCCTTATCTTTCAACGTGGTATGTTTCTATGGCGGATATCAAATTTTATGGAACATGTTTTTTAAAGAATGCGATGAAAGAAAAAAGGGGTATCGGGAAACTTGTTTACTGATTTTGTGTGTGCCCTAAGGCCGCCACCATGTATAACTTGACACAGATTTTGGTCTTGTGGGTTCTTAGAACTCTTTTGTGGGTTTTCTATATGTTTTTCACTACGATACCCTGATTCTTCTGATAATACTTTTTGCCTATGCTTGGATCAGTCGGATGAGGGAAAATATCAGAGATGGTTTGTTCTTCTCATTCAACCGGATATTGACAGAAGAAGGTAATCTGATGTTCTTTAGATTCAGGTATGACAAATTTTTATTTTTCTTCTTTGAAGTTGATGTGAAGAAGGTAATACTGTACAGTGAAGGTTTTATAAAGAATGTTGACGTCTAGGGTTTGAAATTTTTGTTTCTTTCTCAAATTACAAAGTTCTCTCCTTACTATTTGAAAATCATTGAATATCTAGCATGAAGAATGAGATGTTGTCAAAAGCAGGGCAAGTTATTTCTTACAGTCTTAACTATTTTTGGTTCCATGAAACAGTTAACAGACTTGACAGTTTGGATTTGTGTCAACCGTTTTATAAAGAAATAATTATATTTATGGGAGATTTAAAAGTTTTTTTTAAACACATCATTCTGATAAGAAGGTTTCTTGTTTGTTAAAGAGTTTTTTTGAAATAAAAACGTGTTGACAGTTATACAACAATTAAAGAAAGCTTATTTGTTGTTCGGTTTCAGCACACAGATTGTGAACAATAACAACATTGATGTTTTGATCAAAGAAGATGAAAGTGTTTGAAAAAGGTTGATTATGGAAACAGTTTTTTATCATTACGCCACCCTATCAAAGGGTTTATTTAATAAAATAGTTACAGTTATAATAACTGTTGATTATTGAAAGAAATACTATTATATCTCTATATCTAAGAAAGCATATGCATACCCAAGTCGTGTGGAAAAAGAAAGAAAGGTGGGTTAAAAAGAGGCATACGAATACTTTCTTGTGTAGAGGGATTGTATTAGTTTTTGGTTTATGAAGACTTCATAAGATTAGATGTAATTGTATGAATGCAAAAGTGTTTTAATGTATTTATGCAATTACATGTGATCTGTAAACAGGATCTACAAAATAATAAGGAGTTGAAGCTCCTTGCAGTTGAAGCTGCGAATTGATGTAAGAGTTGGAGCTCTTTGTGAATCAATAAGAGGTACAGATTTTGGAGTGGTTTTTTTAACCCTATGAGAAAACCTATTTGGGTTTTGAGGGTTTTTCCACTTGGCACAAATAATGTGTTCATGTTTTGTGAGTTTTCTTTAGATGCTTTGATATCTTCCGTTTGAATTTATATATGTCCTACATTTCATGTTCTGTGTTGAGTTAAAAATTACTTGTCTTATGTATAAGTTTATAGATCTTGTGTACCATTTCTACATTTATAAATCAAAGCATAATAATTCCTAACTCTACCTAATACTCTGATTCAGCCCCCCCTCTCAAAGTAATTCTACTTTCAATAAGTGGTATCAGAGCATAGGGTCCCTTTCTAGGTCTGCCTATAGGGATTATCTAGGGATAGTTTGAAAGTAATATGGCACAGGCTGAAGGTGCCTCTCTTACTAGAGCCCCATTATTTGATGGCACTGATTATGTTTTCTAGAAGGTAATGATGGAAGCCTTCATAAATTCTCTAGATGTTCGTATGTGGGAAGTTGTTGTGACAAAATATACAGTACCAAAAAGCATACCCACTGATCCTGATGATAAAACCAAGTATGAGCCTGATAAGAGAGCCAAATATGCTATCCTATGTGGTCTCACTAAAGATGTGTTTGTATAAGTCATGTATTGTCAATCTGCAAATGACATTTGGATAAAACTAGAAACTATTTATCAAGGTGATGAGAAGGTTAAGGAATCAAAACTAATAACCTGAAAAACTCAGTTTGATAATTTGAAGATGAATGAGGATGAAAGCATAGCTGCATATTTCTTAAGAATTGATGAAATTGTAAATGCTAGAAGGGGATTAGGAGAGATGATTGAAGAACATGACATTGTCTCAAAGGTAGTTAGAACTATTATACCAAAATTTAAAACAAAGATCTCTACCTTAGAAGAAAAGAAAAACTTTTCTAAAATGACTTTACATCAATTACAAGGAACCTTGACTGCATATGAGATGAGAATAAGCAATCAAGCTAGTTCCACATCAAAAGAGACAGCCTTTAAGGCTGAAAAACAAGATGAGAATGATTTAGATTTAACTGATGCTCTAGAAGCATTGTTGGTTAGAAAAATGAAAAAGAAATATCAAGGAAAACCTAAGTGTTTTAGTTGTGGTCAATTAGGACAGTTTGCTGCGAAATGTTCGTATGCTGATCAAGATGATAATGATGAGAAAACTGAAAGTTTTTCAAAAAGGAAACCTTGGAATCAGAATAAAAGGTTCAAAAACTTTAAAAAGAAGAGTCTCTTATCAAAAGAGGACTCAAACGAAGAATCTAATGATTCAGGAGAAGAAGGAGAAACTTTATTCATGGCTGAAATTATAAATATTCCAAAGTCAGAATCTAGTCAAATGGAATCCTCGTCTGATTCAGATGAAGACATTGATCTTGAGGAAGAGCTTCTTTGCTCTTTACAAGAAATAAAGAGATTTAAAAAATTAATCTCCAATCAAGAAAAAGAAAATAAAATGTTACAAGCTGAATTAGAAAATAAAAATCAGCTTATTGAGAATCAAAAGCTATTACTTGATGAAAAAGAAAAGAAACTAATTTTGTTACAAAAGCAGATTGACCAATCTGATTTAAATTTCAAAACAATTGAAAAAGAAAAGTTTGCAAACCAGGTCTCAAACTATCTCTTCAAAGGTTATTGTTTCAATTGTAATCTTTTTGGTCATAAGGCATATAAATGTAAGATGGGTGAAAATAAACATGGCTTTAAGAAAATAATCAGATGTTTCAAGTGTTTTCATTATGGGCACTTTGCTAATCAGTGTAAATTGAACTTAAAGCCTAAACAAGTTTGGAAGCCTATTGTCATTGAAAAGTCTCTAATTGTTGAAACAACCTTATTTGCCCATAAACCTGCAACTTGGGTTTTGGATAGTGGTTGTTCACACCATATGACTGGCAGCAAAAATAAGTTTCGAACCTTAGAAGATTTTGATGGAGGTTTTGTCGGGTATGGTGATAATTCAGGTGGTTTTATCACAGGACGTGGATCCATAAATTTAAATAAGGATACTCCTATACATGATGTATATTATGTTGAAGGTTTGAAACATAACTTGCTAAGTTTGAGTCAGATTTGTGACAGTGTTTATTCTATCTTGTTTGATGCAAAAGGTTGTGCTATTAAAAGCAAAAAAAATAGAACAATTGCAAGTGGTCTAAGGATAGGTGGAAATCTTTATAATTTGATAGATTCAACAATTCAAAAATCATCCTTAATTAATACTTGCGTTATGAGTCAGATTGAAGAGAATTGGGTGTGGCACAAAAGATTAGGTCATTTAAATTTTGATAATCTTGCTAGAATCAACAAGAACAAAAAGGTTAGGGGTCTGCCTCTAATCAGTAAGAAAACAAAAATTTGCGAATAATGTGTTAAAGGAAAGCAAACAAAAACATCCTTTAAAACCAAGGAATATCTATCTAACAGACCACTAGAACTTGTGCATACTAATCTATGTGGTCCAACCAAAACACCATCCTTGAATGGTGAAAAATATTGTATGTTGTTTGTGGATGATTACTCAAGAATGATTTGGGTAACATTTTTGAAATAGAAATTTGAAGCATTTGAATGCTTCAAAATATTCAGAAAAATGGTAGAAAGGGAAACTGATCTAAATTTGAAGTGTCTAAGATCAGATCGAGGTGGGGAGTTCACCTCTTAGGAATTCATTGAACACTGTGAGAAACATGGTATAAAAAGGCATTACTCAACTGCCCGTACACCATAACAAAATGCTTTTGTGGAAAGGAAAAACAAAACGGTTAAGGAAATGGCTCGAACAATGCTAAATGAAGCCAAGTTACCTAATAAATTCTGGAAAGAAGTTGTTCATACAGCTGTATATATCTTAAATAGGGCTCAAATCAGAGTAAGAACTGCTTATACTCCTTATGAACTATGGCATGGGAAAGCTGCTAATGTCAAGAATTTTAAAATTTTTGGTTGTAAATGTTTTATTAAAAAGGATAATGATTCCTTAGAAAACTTTAATTCAAGATCTGATGAAGGTATCTTCTTAGGATACTCCCCACATAGTAAAGCAGTCAAATACTATAATAAAAGGCTAAATAGAGTCATAGAAGCTATAAATGTGATATTTGATGAGAGCTCTTTGTTGAACACTAAAAATGGAAAATGTTTTGAAGAAGATTATTTTCAAAGGATAGAACATATTTTAGATGATCATGAATCAAATAATGCTAATCAAGAAATTCCTGATCAAACTGAACATGAAAATTGCTCAACTCCTCAAGAAACCAAAACTTATCTAAAACATCCTTCTAGAATCATTGCTAAAAGGCATCCTGAGTCCCAAGTTATAGGAGATAAAGAGGTTGGTATCTTAACCAGAAGAAAAGCTAAAAATGGTGAACATGCTCATATTGCAGAACATTTCCGCTTAATCTCTGATTTTGAACCAAAAAATGTGGCTGAAGCACTCAAAGACCCTTGTTAGCTGAATGCTATGCAGGATGAAACTAATCAGATTGAGAAAAATAAAACATGGGAACTAGTTCCTAGACCTGATGACAAAAATGTCATAGGTGGAAAATGGGTGTTTCGCAATAAACTTAATGAAGAAGGAAAAGTTGTAAGAAACAAAGCCAGATTTGTTTGTAAAGGCTATGCTCAATAGGAAGGTATTGACTTTGGTGAAACCTTTGCACTAGTTGCATGATTGGAATGCATTAGAATTTTTCTTGCATATGCTAGTTTTGAAAATATCACTCTTTATCAGATGGATGTTAAAGCAACATTTTTAAATGGTTATCTTGAAGAGGAAGTTTACATGGAACAACCAGAAGGTTTTGAATCTTCTGAAAAACTAGACTATGTATATCATCTTAAGAAGGCATTATATGGCTTGAAACAAGCTCCTAGAGCTTGGTATTCCAGGCTGGATAAACATCTTACTGGAAATGGTTTTACTCGTGGTGGTGTAGACAACACTTTGTACACCAAAATTGTCAATAATGATATTCTAGAAGTTGAGATTTATGTGGATGATATCATTTTTGGATCCACTAATAATGATTTATGAAAACATTTTTCCAACATTATGGAATCTGAGTTTGAAATGTCTCTTTTGGGTGAACTTACTTTCTTTCTTGATTTACAAATTTCACAGCTTGCACATGGTTTATTTCTCTCACAAAAAAAGTATGCTAAGCAAATGTTAAAGAAATTTGATATGGCTGATTGTAAACTAGGTAGCACTCCTATGGAAACTAGCTGTAAGCTAGTTAAAAATGATGATTCTCCCACAGTTAGTCGAACATAATTTAGATCCATGATTGGTAGTTTGCTCTATTTAATATCCTCAAGGCCTGATCTAATGCAGGCTATGTATATGGTTTCTCAGTATCGATCTGCCCCCAGGCAGTCACATCTCAATGCTGTTAAAAGAATTTTCAAGTATATTCAAGGGACACTTGATTACGGTCTCTGGTATCCACATAGTACTAATTTTTCTTTGATTGGTTATACAGATGCAGATTGGGGAGGTTGTTCTGATGACAAGAAAAGAACCAGTGGTGCTACATTCTTTCTTGGTGACAGGTTAGTTTCCTGGCATAGCAAAAAGCAAGACTGTGTTACTTTGTCAACATGTGAATCTGAATATATTGCTGCTACTGCATGTTGTACTCAACTGATTTGGATGGCCCACCAATTATCAGATTTGGGTATTCAGGTATCAAAGCCTCTTTCAATTATGTGTGATAACACTAGTGCTATTCAGTTAAGCAAAAATCTTGTTTTGCATTCAAGAACAAAGCATATTTCCATAAAGCTGTACTTTCTCAGGGATAAAGTTCTTGCTAATGAATTTCACTTAGTTTATGTTCCTACTCATGCTCAAGTGGCTGATATCTTCACAAAAGCTTTGCCCCGAGAACTTTTTGAATGGTTTCGCACCCGATTGGGAGTTGTTTCTCAATCCTTGTTGCTTTGATTCTTTCTATTTGAGGGGAGTCTGTTTTGTAGGTTTCTACTCCTATCAACATATTTTTTTCCATAAAAGTAGTTGTCCTATGTTGTTTGTCCTTGCTACAAAATGGGGGAGAAAAGATTTGTTTAGATGACAGTTGATTTAGTTCATGGGCATAGTTATACAACTATATACATTTTCAATTGTGATGGTTACAAGATGGATGCACTGGTATAGTTGGCAGTTGTGATGGTTACAGGATGGATGCACTGGTATAGTTGGCAGTTGTGATGGTTACAGGATGGATGCAATTATTTTGTATAGTTGGCAATTGTGATGGTTATAGGATGCCAGGATGGATGTAATTGTTTTGGTACATGTTGCAATTTGTTTAGGGATTAAAATTTCATTAGGTATACAAATTTCATGGCAGTTTGTTTAGGTAACTAGTTTTCATACCCTTGGCATTTCCTTTGTTATATTTCATGCATCATAATTATTGTTTCATGTATAAATGATTGTCATATTTATCAGATAGACAGATGATTATATCTGCAAACTATTTGTTTATACATATATACTGATTTGTGTATGTGCGAAACATTCATTTATATCTATATAAGTTATATGTATGAATTATAACGCATGATTTTGCCTCAAGGACAATGGGGGAGTTTGTTGACATTTTTTGTCACTTGATGCAAAATGCCAACTCGTGAAAAGGTGGTAGATATTATTATCTTTGAAAAGTCAATATATCCTTGACTGCCGATATGATTAACTACAACTATAATGTTGATTAAATCCACTAACCATCATGGGCACTTAACTTGGTCCTTATGTTTCCACGTGGTATGTTTCTATGGCGGATATCAAATTTTATGGAACATGTTTTTTAAAGAATGTGATGAAAGCAAAAAGGGGTATCGAGAAACTTGTTTACTGATTTTGTGTGTGCCCTAAGGCCGCCGCCATGTATAACTTGATAGATATTTTGGTCTTGTGGGTTCTCAGAACTCTTTTGTGGGTTTTCTATATGTTTTTCACTGTGATACCCTGATTCTTCTGATAATACATTTTACCTATGCTTGGATCAGTCAGATGAGGGCAAATATCAGAGATCGTTTGTTCTTCTCATTCAACCAGATATTAACAGAAGAAGGTAATCTGATGTTCTTCAAATTCAGGTATGACAAATTTCTATTTTTCTTCTTTGAAGCTGATGTGAAGAAGTTGATAATGTACAGTGAAGGTTTTATAAAGGATGTTCATGTCTAGGGTTTGAAAGTTTTGTTTCTTTCTCAAATTATAAAGTTCTCTCCTTACTATTTAAAAATCGTTGAACATCTAGCATGAAGAATGAGAAGTTGTTAAAAGAAGGGCAAGTTATTTCTTACAGTCTTAACTATTTTTGGTTCCATGAAATAGTTACAAGACTTGACAGTTTGGATTTGTGTCAACTGTTTTATAAAGAAATAATTATGTTTATGGGAGATTTAAAAGTTTTTTTTAAACACATCATTCTGATAAGAAGGTTTCTTGTTTGTTAAAGAGTTTTTTTTGCAATAAAAACATGTTGACAGTTATACAGCAATTAAAGAAAGCTTATTTATTGTTCAGTTTTAGCACACAAATTGTGAACAATAACAACACTGATGTTTTGATCAAAGAAGATGAAAGTGTTTGAAAAAGGTTGATTATGGAAACAGTTTTTTATCATTACTCCACCCTATCAAAGGGTTTATTGTATAAAACAGTTACAGTTATAATAACTGTTGATTACTGAAAGAAATATTATTATATCTCTATATATAAGAAAGCATATGCATACCCAAGTCGTGTGGAAAAAGAAAGAAAAGTGGGTTAAAAAGAGGCATACGAATACTTTCTTGTGTAGAGGGATTGTATCAGTTTTTGGTTTATGAAGACTTCATAAGATTAGATGTAATTGTATGAATGCAAAACTATTTTAATGTATTTATGCAATTACATGTGATCGGTAAACAAGATCTATAAAATAATAAGGAGTTGAAGCTCCTTCCAGTTGAAGTTGCAAACTGATGTAAGAGTTGGAGCTCTTTGTGAATCAATAAGAGGTACAGATTTTGGAGTGGTTTTGTTTACCCTATGAGAAAACCTATTTGGGTTTTTAGGGGGTTTTCACTCAGCACAAATAATGTGTTCATGTTTTGTGAGTTTTCTTTAGATGCTCTAATATTTGTCATTTGAATTTATATATGTCCTGCATTTCATGTTCTATGTTCAGTTAAAAATTACTTGTCTTATGCATAAGTTTATAGATCTTGTGTACCATTTCTACATCTATAAATCAAAGCGTAATAATTCCTAATTCTTCCTAATACTTTGATTCACCCCCCCCCCCCCCCCCCCCTCTCAGAGTAATTCTACTTTCAACAGTTAATGAATAATTCATTGGGCCACAGAGGCCAAGGTTTCCCATAAACAATGATATAACAGTTCTATTGGGAAAAAAGCCTCCTTCTGGAATTTGTCCTCACAAATTATTGAAAGAAATGTTCATGTACTAAAGTACTTTTTGTCTTGCAAGGGACATTGGTATTGGACCTAACAAAGAATTGCTAGAAAGATCCATTTGTTCAAGATTTTGTAATTTGGAGAGTGAACTTGGAATTGGACGTTCAAAGGCATTGTGGGACAGATTTAGATGCTCTAATTCTATGCAGTCTCCAAGAGAAATTGGAATCACCCTAGTAACTCGGTTTCTGGAGATGTCTATGGCTTGAGCCATTACAATTTTACTAATATCGAGTGGCAATGATCCTTCAAGAGAATTCCATGAAAGATTGAGGTAGAATACCAGATTTTGAAGGCTGGCAAGGAAATTAGGAGGTATCCTCGCCCCTAATTTATTGTGAGATAAGTCAATGAGCTCCAACTTCTGACATCTTTCTAAACTATCAGGGATCTCCCCTGACAAGTAGTTATCTGGAAGTAAAAAATGCCTTAGCTGTTGAGGGCTACAAAGAGAATCTGGTATCTTTCCAGATAGGCGATTGTGACTAAGATTTAGGAGTCCAAGATGTTGTATTTGACCTATCTCTCTTGGAATGTCTCCTCCTAATTTGTTCCCACCCAGCCAAAGTCTTTCCAACTTCTGCAATCTGTTCATTCTGGATGGAATATTGCCACTGAAAAGATTATTGCTTAAACTTAAATAGGTTAAGTTCGTTAGATTGGCAATATGTTGTGGTATGCTTCCGCTAATCTTGTTTTTTGATAAATCCAAGAGATTATGATTGGAACACAGTTGGCCTATGGACAGGGGCAATATACCAGTGAGATGATTATTCGACACATGTATTTCTCGCAAGAGAGTGCAATTTGTGAGAGAAGTTAGAAAATCCAATGTGTTAGTGCTACTACTAAAAAGTTGATTGGTCAATAGATAAAGCCGGGTAAGGAGGTTCAACTTACCCAGCTCCATTGGCACCATTCCACTCAGCTGGTTTTGACCTAAACTAAGTACTGTGAGACGAGAAAAATTTCCAAGGGAGTTTAGGATCTTTCCACTAAGCTGATTTCCCCATGAACTGAGGTATTGTAAATTGGAGAGCTTGATGGTTCTCATCTAAATCTAAATGAGTCAAGGCAGAGAGATTTCCTAAAGAGCCAGGAATGGTGCCTGATAAGTTATTTTCCCAAACGTAAAGAATATTCAGGTGAGTGAGCATCCCCAATTCGGGGGGAATGGGGCCTGTTAAGTTATTTTGTCTGAATAAAAAGAACCTGCATGTTACTGAGCATACCCAATTCAGGAGGAATGGTGCCTGTGAGATCATTTTCTACCAATTTTAATTCAACTAAGGTGGACAGATTTCCTAAAGATCTGGGAATGGTGCTTGATAGGTTATTTCCCCAAACGAAAAGACTTTGCATGTGACTGAGCATGCCCAATTCAGGGGGAATAGTGCCTGATAGGTTATTTTGAAAAAGGTAAAGAATCTACAGGTTACTGATCATGCCCAATTCAGCGGGAATGGTACCTAACAACTGATTCGCACTAAGGGATAGCTACTGTAGTTGAGACAGGGCTCCCAATTCTGAAGGAATTGTGCCAGAGAGATCATTTTGTTCCAAATCCAATTCAAGTAAAGTGGATAGATTTTTGAAAGAAGGGAGAATGACACCTATGATATTGTTTCCTCCCAAGTATAGGAACTTCAAACTTGTTAGGGACTCAGCTCAGGCGAAATGTTGCTGTGCAATTGGTTAAAGGAGAGATCCAGGTCATACAAATTATGGCAAGCAGAGAGAGAACTAGGAATGGTTCCCTGTAATTGATTGAGGAATAGGAAGAGTATCTGCAGATGGGTAAGTTGGCCGAGTTGGGTGGAATGGTACTGGTGAGGGCTTTGTAGGAAAGATCGAGGGATTGAAGAGAGGAGAGATTCCCGAGTACAGGGGAGATGGTGCCATCTAAATTCACATGGGATAAGTTGAGGGTGAGGATGGAGTGAAAGGAGGGATCGCAAGTGATGGAAGACCAATTATAGAGGGGGTGAAGGGGAGTCCAATCTGAGAGTGAAGAGGTGTTGGTGGAAATAGCCACTTTGAATTGCAAGAGCAATTGTTGCTATAGAGAGATATTGAGGGAGGGAGGAAGAGCGGAGATTGAAAAGATACAGAGCATGATGAAAGCGTAAAACAAAAGACGAGCCATGGTAGACCAAGCAAAACAAGGAATGCACAGAAATCAATAGAATAGAATGAAATGGAATAGGGATGGGGAATAAATAAATTAGGGCTTTGTGTTTTAATCCTTTGAGAATAGAATAGAATGAAATGGAATAGGGATGGCGAAAAAATAAATTAATGCTTTGTGTTTTAATCCTTCGAGATTAAATGTTCAAGGATATGGATGTCGTCAAAGCATATAGTTATGTCACTATGTGGCCTGTCATGTATTATAAGTGTAATATTCAATATAATGTGAAAAATATTAATTTTATATGTTTGGTCAGAGCATAATTTAATAGTGTTGGAAGAAAAATAAGTTACCCATAATCGTGCAATAACAATAACAGTATTTTAGAATTTAAAAAAAAATTGAGGACGATGAAATCGTCATTTTCATAAATTTCATTAAAATTAATTTCGATGGTTCCTCTAGAGGCAACCCAGGTTATTCAGGGATTGGTGTTTGCATTTGAGACTCTATTGCTAGGGTTTTAGCTTTTAAAGAGGCTCCTATTGGTTTGGGTACAAATAATGCTACAGAAGCTCATGCGTCAATGGTTGGATTAGCTCTGGCTAGGAAAATTGGGGCTTCTAAAGTTCATGTTGAGGGTGACTCATTGGTGATCATTAATGCTTGCATCTCTACAAATATTTCCAGTTGGCATTTACATTATATTTTGAGTCACATATGGCAAATTTCACAATTTTTTGACGATGTATGCATCACTCACATGCTTTGAGAAGGTAATCAAGTTGCTGACCTTTCTAATTTCGGATGTGATGGAAATTGTCTCGAAATCTTATCTCCACATCCCCCGTCGTTCCTTGTTCCTGGCCTTGACAATCTCATTGCAAGTGAAAGATTGTGATTTAATTCAGTTTTCCCTTTGGAGGATGTATGCGCCATTTCCTTGGACTCCACGCAAATGCTTGTCTGGCAACGATCGGTGTCATCCGTGCTGGGTCAGGCTCCTCTTCCTCCAGATGACGGCTGGTCTTCTGCACCCCGTCCACATTCACATGTTGCGGCTCCTTTAGGTTGGGGGGCTCTCCAGATGTCCTGGACTCCATGAACTTGAAGCGGACCAGGTGTTGAGGATTCTTCTTAGTTTGTTGTTCTATCGACTTGATTTTGGCATCCATGGTGCTTGGTTCCTATGATACTTTGTTTTGCTGCATGTATATGGGTTCTTCCATTCTTTTTGGGCACTTTCCTGGCTTTCTCAGGTTTTACATTTGCCTGAAGAATGTATTTTTGGGTAATTAGTTTTGGATCTGGGTGGGCCTTCTTTGCTATACTATAAATTTGTTGGCTCCGTCATTTTGTGCACTGACAATGATTCAGAGTTTTCTTACTATTCTCCCAAACTAGTTTTTCATAATAAAATATAAGTGCTCTCACTTTTTTATTTAAAAAAAAAAATTATGCCCCCACTTTTAAAATAGAAAATAGTTCATTTAAAATCATTCTAAAATTTCTTAATTGAATCATTAAAAATATATGATTAAATTTGATGAATGAAATGATCAAAGTCATCATGCTGATCAATGCCTCCACTAACAGAAAATTCAGGGAATCAAAAACTGTGAAGCCATATGAAATGGATAAATAAGTCTTTTATTTTATCTGGAAAATTGTATACAAAGTCTATTATGTAACAGACAAGAAATTTGCAGCGTCCATAATATCTTGAACCAAACATTAGTCTGGTAAAGATATTGAATGTCCTCACACGCTGAAGAAATTTGTGGAAAATTAGCGTGCAACTTTTCTTCCAGACAGTTTACTTTATTTTTCGGGTGTCGAGAAAGGGTAAGAATTCAGTGAATGATAATGAATACATGTTAGAATTGTGAAAAATTTCATGTAGGAGGTGGCTTACAGATTAGAGTTGTGCAAGTTCAGTATTACATTAGAGTTGTGCAAGTTTAGTGTTAGAGGTAGAGAAGCCTGGTAAACGATGTGCAAGAAAATGAAAAATTAAGTAAATGGTGGGTAATGACAATGCAAAGGATGGGTAATGATAATACAAAGGATGGCTACGCACATGTAAGACCATGACATAAATGTTTATCCATTTTACATTGTTACTTTATCTTTGGTGGGACTTTTATTACATTGAGGGATTACAAGTAATACCAAAGTTCATAGTTCTTTCTTCTTATAATTTATTATAGAATATTTTTATTTACTTAACAATTCTTTTATTATGTTTTTGAATTTTTAAAATAAATATTTTATTTATTTATAGAAATCAAAATTAATTTATAAATTATAAAAACTCTTTACAAATAAATGATTTGTTCATATGAATGTCTAATAAATATTTATTCTAATGATCAAATTTAATTTTTGTTGTCATAAATTATTTATCAACTAGCACTTGTACTTATAGGGGGTTCAAGGAACAACCCATAGATTTAGGTTGTTAAAGTAATAATGAAGGAAGTTGACATAATACTAGCACTTGCACCCAAAAGAGGTTCAAGGAATTTGTCGATAAGAAATTGAGAGATAAAGTTTAATTGAAAGTCTACTGAAAAATGGAATTAAAGAAACACAAAGTTTTTAGCTGTTAAGAAAATAGTAACGATTTTTTATTACAATAGAAATGTTCTTGATTCTGTTGGCTATTCTGTTGAAAAATCATTGATGAATTTATCTATAGACACGAGGAGCTACAAAAATTCAAATGAACCCATAATGTGTAGAATGAGACAAAAAAGGAAAGTAATAGGCTTTAGAACAATTCATTTTTTGCACGAATCAAAAAATTTCATTCCTCATTTCTCATTATCGGCATCTAGATGCATGGACAACTTTCACAAAAAACAAAAAGAAATAATCTATATGATATATCCTAACCTAACATACTTTACAAAATAATGGTTGGCAACATGCAATCTGCAATTAACTATTTTGAGGGAATCATTTACTAGTCAAATCTCATAAATCATCTCCAAATATTGCAAAATTTTAATTAGGACCTTCCTTGGCATGCTAGAGATCTCCAAGTCAACCCAAGAAATATCTAATAACAAAATTAATGTTGCCAATGTACACTTCTTAAGTTCATGGAATTTCAACATAATAGTGTACACTGTCATGTCTTATTGGATTGACTTGTTCTACTCTATGCTAACTGCAACTTATTCTATAGGCTTGTAGGCACGTGAAAATATCCTCATGAAACTTTAAAAAAAATTGACAATTAATTAAATAGGCATGTATGTTTATTTAATCAATTCATTAACCTATTCTTATATTATTTAAATAAATATTTTTTAATTATTTAAATAATTCATTAGCATTTTCCTTCTAAAATTTAAATAAATTCTTATCTGTTTTACCATAGTCTATTTCCTCTATTTATTAAATAAGCTCATTACTTTATTTTATAAATTCATTAATCCTCTTCTGTCCATTCTAGCCAGTCACCTTTATTTACATGGATCAACTCCTAATCTTTATCCTTGTGCCACTTGTTGCTTGTCTCTTCATTTGATATTTTCCACCTTACATATGTCTAGGTTCAATGCACCTTAAAGAGTCAAAACACCTCCTCCACCTCTTAATCCTAAGCACTCATTTTCTTATTACATCTTAATCATATCTGCTCATTTAAAAACCTTACCTAACCTTGCATCCTATACAATCTCCTATTGCCTCTTAATCTCAACCATTGGTTTTCATGAGGTTTCTATTAAAAAAAAAAAAACATTTTCTCCACATTTTGAGACTAATTATCTTATGACCTATCTTTTGCAACCATGGACATCATATGCTACCATCTTGTTATCTTATCATCTTTCTATCAATATCATTATCAATATATCATCTTGCTATCACTTGCATTAGCATTTTCTTATCAATAAACCACCTCCATTCTGTATAGCCTCTTGTGCTTTGTGCTACTCAACTAAGAGAATAAAAATTTCATCAACACAAGATCTTGGTTGATAGGACGAAAAGGGAATCATGTGCTTCATGAACGGATTGGGTTTGATTTGATGTTTATCAAACATTTTTATTGTATTTTATTAAATTAGTTTTCTCTTGGATGGTGATTGAATTCTTGTGATTTCATTTGCTTATGATCGGGTTTGATTATGTTTTCATAGTATTTGCATTAAATTCTTAATAGTCATTATCTTGACATGGTCAATGAGACCCTGGTACCTTTTACTAACTTGCTCTTTCTTGTAGGAAGTTTTTTTTGCAATTTTAGGTCCAAAATTGTTGAAAGCAGAAGAATGACATTTTTGACACCTAGTCTTGCGTTTCTAAGACCTAAAGTGGCGTTTATGCTCTCTAATTTTGTATTAATGTACTTTTAATTATAGACTAGTATTTTTGCTCTCTAGAGTGACAGTTTTGATATAGAGTGGTATTTTTTTTGCTCTTGTGTTTTTGCTTCATATAGTGGTATTTATGATTTATGGTGTGGTGTTTTTACAATTAGGGTTTGTAGAGTTGCATTTATGTGAAGGTATACCTAGATTTTTTCTTTCTATTCTTACATTTTTGTGATAGAATACACTAACATTTTATTTGGTTTCAATTTTTGGTTAACTCTAAGTGACTAACAAGTGGTGCAACTTGTTCACATCTATCTAAGACTTGATTTGAACCTACTAACACAATTGTGCTTGTATATTTTGCTTTGGAGTTTATAAATACACTTGTTTACTTTCTTTAGAATAGAAAACACTCAATTAGTGCGCTAAAAATAACCGAAGTGTTTGATGTATTTGATGCTTTAGCACATTTATGTTTAGTTTAGATCCTAAGATATAACAAATGTATCCTCTCCCCTTGCCTTCAAGGATATTGGGTATAAGGGATTTTTTTTTCTATCTTCTAGTGGGTCTTTCTTGGTGGAAAAAGAGGTACTCACCCCAAGGGATGAACGAAGTAATAACAACCTAAAGCCAATCTCTTTTGAACTTCTATATAAGAAATTTATTTGTGATTAATGTCATGATCAATGGTTGATTAATATATAATGATGAATATCTCCCTCAATACACATGTGGTATGGTAAAACCTACAAAATGTAACTTCTATAGGCTAGGAGGCATCTTTAACAGGGCCAATCTATTGCAAGTATAGCTTCTTGAACAGATGCCATTACTAGAAACCATTTTGTTGTAGTGGCTAAAATACTTCCTACTTTTTGACAAAAGGATTATGATACGTGCATCCAAAAGATTCCCCTTGTGTACTCTTCAATTTGAGATAAAGAATTTCTTGAGATCATTTCGGTCTCTGGGAAATTTGATGTTTGGTAAGCCTGAGAAATGAGTTCCATGTAAAGGGGAGTCAGTGCTACCAAATGTCTATCTATCTAGCTAAAAATAGCATTATAATATAAGGGGATTCAACAATTATAGTCCTTCTCTAAGTGTAGGTTGTACTTATGCTTGTTCAAACAAAACAAAACATTGTGTCTTTGGGTTTGAAGTTTCTTCTTGTCACAAAAATATCTCAAAACATACAAAAATTTTCTCATATTAAATACAAAATATTGATCTCATTCTTAGAGTTGAAATTTTCTTGATTACACATGTTTCATAGAGAAAACACTTAGTTTTCACTAGTCCCATATTTCAGTGTCACAGAGCTACATTTTTGCACCATATAGTGTCATTTTTGCTAGAATAGATTTTTTGCATGTTCTAGTGGCATTTCTGCATTCTAGAATTTGAGAAAATATTACATTTTTATAGAACTACATTTTATTTTTATAAAGTTGATTTTTTTCTTCAAATAATTTCTCTTTTGCTCTCTTACATTGTAAAATCAGACTTAGACATCATATCTATATTTCTGCTTAGTGTACTTACATTTTTACTTCACCAAAGTGGAATTTTTGTGCTATGTTCTCATGCTTCAAAAATAGAGAGCTTAAAACTTGATCATAATCTTCTTCTTGGGCTTCAATATTGAATTCTGTTATTTAGCTTATGCTTGTTCAAACAAAACAAAACATTGTGTCATTGGGTTTGAATTTTCTTATTGTCACAAAAAACTCTCAAAACATTCACAAATTTTCTCATATTAAATACAAAAAATTGATCTCATTCTTAGAGTTGAAATTTTCTTGATTACAAATGTTTCATAGAAAAAACACTTAGTTTTCACTAGTCCCATATTTCAGTATCACAGAGCTACATTTTTGCACCATATAGTGTCATTTTCGCTAGAATGGATTTTTTGCATGTTCTAGTAGCATTTCTGCATTCTAGAATTTGCAAAAATATTACATTTTTATAGAACTACATTTTATTTTTATAAAGTTGAATTTTTTCTTCAAATAATTTCTCTTTTTCTCTCTTACATTGTAAAATCAAACTTAGACATCATATCTGCATTTCTGCTTAGTGTACTTGCATTTTTACTTCAGTAAAGTGGAATTTTTGTGCTATGTTCTCATGCTTAAAAAATAGAGAGCTCAAAACTTGATCATAATCTTCTTCTTGGGCTTCAATAATTAATTTTGTTATTTAGCTTTGCATCCCATCAACCATCTTAATCTAGTCAGTTTGCATTCTTGCATTTACTATTCACTAGTAAAACTAGGTCTTGAGTATACCACATTTTGATACTTAACCTTGGGTCTATCAATCATGGTACAAGTCTACCTTCCTTTTACCATCATTCTTAGACTTATAGTTGTATTTGTGAGCTTCAAATTGGTCCTCCATCATTGCAAATATACTAAAAACTATATGTATTTTTATGTCAACTTGCCAACGTCACAACTTTCCATTTGGTGCTCAAAATTGCAAACCCCTTAAAGTGTTCGAAAGGTTTCCAAGTGCTCTAGTTTCAGTCTCTTAAGATTGTGCCTATGATAACTCTCTTAAGGGACTGACCAAGCTTTCATACGCCTATTCTAGTCATCGGCCCTCATAATTAAAAGCATAATTTAAATATCAATTCTAAATAAAATTTGAATTATGTAACTCACCACAATGTCTTAATTTAAATGAATCTCTATGCTGGTCTAAAAATAAAAAACTTGTAAAGTTTACTTTGCAACTTGTCCTCAGTAGAGTCACCAAACTATTGGTGCCCAAAAATGCTAAATTGAATTTCCTATGGACTTGCCAATCCAATGATGAGAAAACCAAGTGATTTTGGCCAACTAATGGGAATGATCAATTATGATCCTCTTCCCCTACGCTTCTAGCTTTGCAGGACCAAGGTAGGTGAACCTTTATCTGAATAAGCTTTTTATAGAAGATAACTTGTGATTTGAACTTCTATCTCTCAAAGTATGGTAAAGTACTATTAAGATCACAAAACTAAAAATAATGTATTTTTAAATATTTAAATTTAATATTGCAATAAATTTAAAGAATGCTTGATAGATTTAAGACATAAACTAGATAAAGTAAATGAATATAGTTGTTCAAAACTTTAAACAATGAAATTTTATACCATAATTCAATAAACAAGAAAGATCAGTGCTTTATCCAACTATGGGCAATAGAGTCAATATTATTTCAATCTTGCGTTCAACTTCAGAGATAGTTTCAAAAACAAAACTTATCACCTTAAAGGTGTTATGAAATGCACATATAAACTAAAATAAGTTTAGATATATTTCAATTGGGTATTATTTCTCAAATGACAGATTGATTGACTAATGCCTTAATCAATAGAATTTAACCATGCAAAAATGAGGAAAAACCAATTGATAATACAAAATATAAACCAAAATAGAGTATATGCACATCAAATGATCACTTTAAAGAATTTCTTATTGATTTATCTGAAGGATTGATTGTAAAATAATAAAGAAATAATTGTGTACATGAAAGAAAAACCAAACTTATCTCTACTTGCTTATGAAAATTGGTATATTGAATTCATGTTTGCAACATTTGATCCAGCTATTTCCATTCCACCATTATCTAAATCGATTCCTATTCCATATTATTCTATCTTTAAGAAGACTTCTGAACTTATATAAATATAAAATTTAAAGGGTGCATAAAACATCACACCCTTTCCCTAAAAACTAACCAATAACCAACTATTCCTAACTATTACATAGATTGGATAACAAATATATCCTTTTGATCGGCCATAACATCCAACCATTTGGTCAGATAAGTTGCAAAACTTCCTAACTGTTTGGTTTGTTTAAAAACCTTCCTCAATTGCATTTATAATCCTCCTTTCTATATGGAAGTTGATGTATTTTCTTGGTTTGTAGTTGATATCTCTGAGAATCTTCATGAACCAAATGTCTACATACATCGACTCGGTTGATGGATGCTAATTGAGCCTTTGTTTCTCTGCAGATTACATCGACCACATTAATGGAGGTGTATAACTTGCATACTACATCATGTATGTGACTATGCTTGCTTGGAGGCATGGCACATTGGCAGATTTGCATCAACCATGGAAGTTGATGGAAGAGAATACATTGACCCAACAATGTTTGGAGTGGGTTGACACGTAGGAATTCTGCAAACTTGTATAATGTAGTGACTATGCCATGTGCTAAAGTTTGATGAAGCTTAATATGTGGGAATGCATCAACCACTGCCATGGAAAGTTTATGAACAAGTGAGGAAACTTGCTTCTAAATACACCGACCAAGATTTGAAGATGATGGACGCTATTAGGTGTGCAGACTACATCTAGTATTTCATGTTTGGAGTTGGTGAGAGGGTATCAATCTAGCCCTTTGAAATGATCATCATCTCTGCCTTTCCATTCTCGCTAGTGCTTACCACCCTTGCAACCTATAAAAAATAATATCCTTGGCCAATGTAAATGTTTAAAACAGTGAGCAAAGTATAGTTATTAATATTAGCAATCAATAGATAAAAGTTTGATTTCAAATAATAATAATAATTAATCCTAAAGAAATTGAAATTAACTAAATCAATAATATCATCTTTTATCTTTTGAATACACAAAGATTTATAACTTAATTAGTTAGTTTTTCTTTTAACTCCTTTTATTTCATCAAAAAATTAGTTTTGATTTAATAATAATAATAATGATCAAAATAACATACCATTTAAATTTTATCTTTCCTAAGTAACAAATAGTATGAAAATTACATATTAAGTAGGCATATTAACAATATAACTTTTTCTCATGATGATTAATAAAGGAAATCATAAGTATATACTAATATCACAAATACCTATGGATATAATAACGTGAATATTTTTAAAAGTAAGCATGTATTAATATAAGCTTCTTTAATAATGTGTTCCCTTATAAATTTATTCAAATTCCCCTTCGTATTCGTAAAGCACAACATATTTTCTAGGAGACATTTTTTATCTACCAACCACCTTCCCTTATATTCCTTTTACACAATAATGATAACCCTAGTCATTCTATAAGAATTAGGGCATAACATATAGATTCATATATATGAAAAGGAAATATCATTTATCATTATTTTTATTGATCAAATTATAACATATTGTAATCTTCTAGAGCATGATCATAAATAATAACATCATCTTTCCATTGAAAATAATAAACATTCAAATCCATGGAAGTTCAAATAAAACAAGATCAACCTTTTCAAAACATTAAAAACATTTGAAGGTATCATTAAATCAAAGATATAATTCTCCACATAAAATATTATCTCTTAGGTCATGATTGTAAGTTAATTGCTTCTATCACCAATATAGATTTATAAATTTATAATGCAATGGTAAGATATGCAGAATTCCCTTTAATTGCATTAGGATTTATATGAAAACATCACATAAGACTTTAAACTTAATCAAAAGCACATTTAAGATCAATTGCAATTACATTGTCTCCTTAAGGAAGGAAAGTCATAAAATAAAACTCCTAGATTCCCTTAGTGAAAAGGAACCTTTAGAAAAATGATTATAGGATAATGTGAATCTCAAAACATTAAACCATGAGAAATAGGAAAGTGAAAAAAAGTGAATATAATAATACTCCCATAAGACATAGATGATAGAAAATAAAGCTATAAAAGACAAGTAAACATATGTAAATAGTTACTTCCCTGAACAAGAATGGATACAAATCACTTTGTCGACATGGGTTCAACCATTGGCTCTTTCTTGGGATGTGTGTTTATACCTGAACACAGCAAGATCCAAGCTATCTCTGGAAAGCAGACCACTAAAAAACATAATGATTATATATATATATATA
>MU228378.1:897665-927125 GCA_018584345.1 Thuja plicata | reverse complement strand
ATATATGTATATATACATATGTATATATATACATGTATATATATATACATATATTTACATATATATATATATATACACATATGTATATGTATATATACATATATGTATGTATGTATATACATATATGTATGTATGTATATACATACATACATATATGTATATATATATACATATACATACATATATATATACACATATGTATGTACATACATACATACACACACACACACACACACACACACACACACACACACACATATAAGAAAAAGGAAAAAGAAAAAACACTTGCCTATTGTTATCATTAATGAAAGAAATGTTTAAGGTATTGACTATGCACAAGAAGTTCATGATTGTAACCTTCAAAATCTTCTAAAATGTAAGAATTCTTACCTCCTTTACCAATAATGACAAAAGTACCTATCCATAAAGCATCAATCTTTCCATGTTTACCTTTGTCCTGATCATTCACATTCCATCTCAAAACTAAGTCTCCTTCCTGAAATTCCCTTTCTATGGTTTTCTTATCAAATAAATCTTTTACTTTCTTTTGCAATTCCTGATATCTTTCATGAGCTCTATTCCTTATCTCATCCAATTTTAGAAGCTGTAATAGTCTGTCTTCCATAAAAATCCACTTCTTCATATTAATCTTCATTCATAAACTTGTATACTGGCAACAAATTATTCAATGGTAAGTGAGCTTTCTTTCCATAAACAAGTTCATATGGGGCGTACCGAGTAGACTTTTTAACTATAATTTTGTCTTCCCAAAGTGCGAGAGGTAATTTTGAATCCCATGCTCCTTTGTTATTATCTAACATCCTTTTGATAATTTTCGTTATATTTTTGTTGGTAGATTCTTCTTGGCCATTCCCTTGAGAGTGATAATAGGATGAAAAGGAGACCTTTATGCCATACTTCTCATGAAATTCAATAAATTCTACAGATCTAAAACACATAGCATTATCACAAACAATCTTCTAAGGAACACCAAATCTTGTCAATACCTTTTCAGTCAAAAATTTGATTACCACTTTACTAGTAGCTTGTCTAGTTAGTATGGCTTCCACCCATTTAGTGAAGTAATCAGTAGCTTCCAAAATCCACTTACGCCCACCACTGGATGTAAGAGTTATTTTTCCTATAAAGTATATCCCCCATATTTGGAATGGTTCTTCAGTAGACATAGGATTGAGAGGTAATGCACCATTATATTTGAGCATTCCTGAAAATCTCTGACATGCTTCACATCTCTGAACATATACATAGCAATCTTTAAATATGCAAGACCAATAGTACCCCACATTCAATATCTTAAATGTGTAGTGGTTTTTTCTGAAAAATGTCCACCACATGCTCCATCATGGAGATCTTTTAGCACTTCTTTAGCTTGGTATGTATCTAAACAAAAGAGAAGTACACCATCCCTATTTTTCCAATATAGGTCTCCTTGCATCAAGATATATTTAGATGCTTGTAAATTTATTGTCCTTTTTTGACTATCTGTAAGGTTCTCAAGACACTTCATGAGTTTCAAAAAATATACTGTATTAGTGTACCAGGGGCATCTTTCGATACTTGTATGAGTTTCACTTAGATCAATCTGATTTACTTGTAATGCATCCATATTTGACTCTGCCATCAACTTTGCTAATCCTTGTCCTCTAATAACCTTAGTGATTTGGATCTCTATGTCAAATTCCTAAATCTGATTTACCCATCTGCATCTTCTCCCAGTGACTTCTGATTTTTTGAATATATCCTTTACTATTGCATTGGGAACATAAGCTAACACTTTTGCACCAACCAAATAAGGCCTAAAGGATTTCACTGCCTTTACAAGAGCATAAGCTTCTTTCTCATTGATATCATAGTTTAACTAAGAAGCTTGAATGGTTTTACTGAAGAATGCTATTGGTTGTTCATATCCTTTCTCATTCTTTTGTAGTAAGACAACAACAATGGTATGATATGATACAAAAGAAAATAATTGAAATGGCTTCGTATAAACTGGGGATTTGAGAGCAGGGGATTCCTTAATTGCCTTTTTAATGTTTACAAGTGCCTTCAAAGCTTCATTTGTCCACTTCATTTCTGCACCCTTCTTCAACATTATAGCAATGGGTTTAATTATTTTTGAGAAGTTTGGGACAAATCTCCTTAGAAAATTGATTTGTCCAAAAAAGGATTGAATATTTTTAACACTCTTAGGAACCTCAATTTTAACAATTTTTGCAATCCTTTCTGGGTCTATTCTCACCCCATCCTTGGATACTATATGTCCTAATAACCTTCCTTCACTTACTACAAAATGACACTTCTTTGGGTTCAAAGATATCCCATATTCAAGGGCTCTTTGAAAAATTTGTTCCAAGTGTCCACAGTGATCTTCTACCCTTTTGGAGTAAGAAGGTAGGTCATCTTGATATACCACCATAATCACATCAATGAAATCTTCAAAGGCTACATCGATTTCTCTTTGGAAGGTAGCTCCCACATTTGTGAGTCCAAAAGGCATTCTAGCATATACATAAGTACCCCAAGGAGTTGTAAATGTTGTTTTATATTGTTACTCTTCTTTAACTTTCACCTGGTTATACCCCGAGAAACCATCTATCATTGATAATAATTCATTTCCTGTGACCTTCTCTAATAATGCTTCCATGTTAGATAATGCATAGTTGTCCTTTAATGATGATACGCTTAGATTTCTGAAATCCACACAAAGTCTAACATCACCATTCTTGTTCCTGACAAGGACCAACTTTGAAATCCATGTTGAGTGTCTAATTGGCTTTATTATACCAGCATTCCTCACCTTTATTAGCTCATCTTTCATTTTAGGGGCTAAATTAGAGTTTATAGGTCTTTGCCTTTGTCTAAATGGTTTAGCATTAGGCTTTAAAGGTATCTCATGTTGAAAAAGATCCTCTCAATAAGCTTTAAGATCATCATAGGACCAAGCAAATACATGTCTATATTTTCTCAATAATCTGATGATATTTGTTCTAATCTTGGGAGTTAAACTTTTACCCACAAATACTTCTTTTGTAGTCTCTTCACTTCCCAAGTTTATCCTTTCTATCTCCATTGTGACATTAGTATTTTTCTTTTCCAACTTTGAATCCTTATTGTCAAACAATCTCTCCATTTCTACAAGACCTTTTGGAACCTTATTGGTTTTTAACTGAATGACTTCCTTTCCAAATAACACTTCTTTCCTATTTTCTATTTCAAAATGAGCATTCAAGTCTATTAACTGATCTTCATATTCTTGTTCACATGCTAAATTTTTTATTATATCTCTATCATCTTCAAATATTTTCACGTTGTTGATGTTATCCGGTATAGCAAGCCTAGTTTTAACTTCAAATTGAACCATGTCTTCGCAAGGGATGTCATTATGCTTTAATGCCAAGTTAGCCATAAAATCTGCAAGGATGTTCTCTGACCTATCTATCCAATTAATAGAAAAAGCATCAAAACATTCCATAGAATCCCATACTTCATTTATATATCTTTTAATATGAGGATATTTAGCAAAAAAATTACTTTTAACTCGAGAAATAGTCAATTCAGAATCACCAAAAACACGTAAACATTTTATTCCATGCTTACTAGCTATCTTTAAACCAAGAAGTAAAGCTTCATATTCTTTTACATTATTAGTGCATTCAAAATCTAGTAAGAAATAATATTTAAATGTTTTATTATTAGGAGCATAGAAAATGACACCAGCTCCATTACCATCTTTGCAACAAGCACCATCAAAATACATTTTCCAAATTGTATTATTATTTGCTTCAGCATTTAATTCAATAGGTTCAATGTTATGCATTGCATTTTTTGAAATACTTACTTGAAAGTTATCCATATCAGAATTACAGAAATGTATAACTAAGCTTCGATCCACTTCCTCAATAATGTATGGACTTCTAGCCTCCCTATCAATTCTTACATTTCTGCCATTTATAGGAATAGAAGCATAAGAAAGATCTAATTGAATACTACCTCCTACTAAGCTACACCATTGTCTTGATAAAAGTATTCCATAATTGGAAGGAACTTCAACCACAGTAATATCCATTTTATAAGACATTTTAGGACATGTAGGAAATTTAAATTCAATATTTTTGATTATACCTACAATAGGAAGAGATCTATTATCCATAGCATAGCATCTACCAAATTTGGTATCAACATTCATTCCTAATTCTTTCATTACATTATTAGGCATAATATTTACTGCTGCACCTGAATCTATCATGAATTTTTTACCAATCTATTATTTATCAATAGAGTAAGACAAAAAAGGATCAATTTGATTTCCATTTTTTCTTTAAGCAGTTCCTAAATAAATAGCTGGAGGATCCTTCACTTCTTGGTTAAGATCTTCCTTATTACCTACATTAGACAATATTTTCAAAGCTTCATTTTTACATTTAGGTATTTTGACTATCTCAAGCAAAGGAACATATATTTTAACTTGAGATAATGTATTAGACATGAAAGAACATTCATTGGGAAGAGATTTACTAACCACCTTTTCTCTTACCATTGTTGGAAAGTCTTGGGGTTCTGCTTGTTTATCTTGAACAATGTTTTTGTGCTTCAACCTCCTTGGATCAGTTCCATGGTCAGGTTTTCCTCTTTCTGCATTTACTGTTCTATTCCTTAACTTGTAATTACTTCTTGCTTCTTCTACTGTAGCTATTGTGTATGCTTTCTTTTCTTCTTCTGTCAATCCTCTCAATTTTGGAGGACCATCCTGATAATTACCATATTGGTATACTCTATTCATGTCATCCTTGCAGTAGTATTCATCTAAAGAGCTATGATCATCATATCCCCCACATAGGATCTGTTGATAAGTGATTTACTGTGGGCTGATGATCATCATCATGATCTTCATCTTCTTTCCATCTTTGGGAAATAACACAATGTTCATAAGAATGTGGCATTCTGCAAGCTTCACACCAAGGATAATTTTCCCAAAAATGGTTTTTTTTCCTCAATGGATCACGTGTGTGTAATTCCTTGTTCACTAGTTTCCCATCCTTCCATTCTGTGTTATAAGGCATATCTTGTAATTTATACCTTTTATTTTTGTATGGTACCTGATTATTCTGGTTGTACTTAAAATTATCTCTTCCATTATTCACTTGGAGGCCTTTTACCATATTCATAACTTGGTCTATTCTATCTTCTTCCTTGTGTTGCTTAGGCTCTTTTGGATTAAACAATTGAGTGTTCTCCCTTTTATTTATTATACCAGATGCCTTCCTATTATTTTCAATAGTTATCCCAATCTTGAGAACATGTGCTAAAGTAGCATGTTTATGATATCTGATTTCATAATTTGTCTTTCTATCAAAGGCACCCATATAAAAATTAATCAAAAATGTGTCAATAGGTTGAACATCTCTTGGAATCCTATTTAGAACTTTATTGAATCTTTTATTGAATTTAGCTATAGATTCATTCTTATTTTTCTTCATTGAATTTAGCTATAGATTCATTCTTATTTTTCTTCATACTTGTCAACTCATGTGAAGCAAAAGAAGTATCATTGTGATCACCAAACTGTTCCATGAAATGATTTACAAATTCATCCCAACTAGATATGGATCTATCTAGCAAACTTTTGAACCATTCTGCTGCATCTTCTATGAGGGATTAAGCAAAAATTTTCATGTATACATCCTCATTGAATTCATTAAATTCTTGGATAACATTTTTTAAATATAAAAAATGTACTTTAGCTAATTGTAATCCATTCCCTGAAAATTTTGGAATTGCACTCCTTAATTCATTCTTTATGTCATTAGGACATCCCCTTATGCCAAAAAAATCTAATTGTTTGTATCTGTCAGAAACCATCGGGGCTCTATAATTATTTCTATTTTAATTTATGGTTTCGTGTCTTTGATTCTGCCTATTTTCATTATGAAACCTCTGATTATTCCTTGGCTCAAAATTCAAATTGGTATTATGATCCCTTGGGCCATAATTCTGATCCCTATTATTTTGATATCCATTATACATCCTTCCATTACTTTGATGTCTATACTGTTCATGTTGGTCAAATGTGTTAGGATCCACCCTATTTTTGTGGTTGTAATGTTCTCCATTATTCCACTGTCCCAGATGATCTCTTCTTTCCCAATCATTGTTGTCTTTCTCAAGTCTTCCTCTATTGTCTTGTTCAAACAACGAGTTGGTATGATCATTATTAAACACATGCCCATTGTTCTTCCTATGAGGAGGATTGTAAAGTTCATTTCTATCATCTTTAGGAGTTTCCTTATCTCTTGGTGATCTAATTGTATCTCTTGTTATTCCTATTTTCCTTAGTATCTCTTATGGTTTCCTCTTGAGAGCACTAACCATTTCTTCATTCTTTGATCTTACATCAGCCATCTCGCGAAATACAGAATCCCATTTGTTAATTCTTTTCTCCTTTTCAGTCATTTCTTGATTTGGATCATGTTGAGACTCATGTCCTCTTCTATTACTTTCAAAAAAAGGATTACAATTTTCATTACTGCTCTCATGACTATGATGGCTTGAATTAGGGAATTGTTCACAAGCATACTCTTTATCATCATTATTAGGATATATCATACGAGGTACATAAGGCATCTTTACACTTGAAGTCCTTCCTTTCCTTACCCTTAAGTCTAATTCAAGTTGATCTGGATGCAAGGATCGTCTTCCCCACATGAAAATTGTTAATAACAAAATTATTTAACCAAATTTATCACTTCTTTAAAATTGTAGAGTTGCCACCCTCTTCTTAGAAGGAAACATAATTAATTGATTAGGGTTCTTCCTCAGTAGAGTATACGCTACAAAAATATGAATAGAAGCTCAAGTTTAAATATATAATTTTTAAATAATGAAAACTTTTAATAGGAATTAGAAGCTCTATTATATCAGATTTAAAAGATTTTAATGATATTACTCATATGTTCACTTCTTTATGCTTAAAAATGTAAAATCAGAAATGTTCAAAATCTAAGTAATGACGATTATTAAGATGCTTTAATAAAGAAGAAAAGATTAAAAGCTGAATTAAAATATCAATTCTAAATAAAATCTAAATTATGTAACTCACCACAATGTCTTAATTTAAATGAATCTCTATGCTGGTCTAAAAATAAAAAACTTGTAATGTTTACTTTGCAACTCGTCCCCAGTAGAGTCACCAATCTGTTGGTGCCCAAAAATGCTGAATTGAATTTCTTATGGACTTGCCAATCCAATGATAAGAAAACCAAGTGATTTTGGCCAACTAACGGGAATGATCGATTATGATCCTCTTCCCCTACGCTTCTGGCTTTGCAGGACCAAGGCGGGTGAACCTTTATCTAGATAGTCCTTTTATAGCAGATAACTTGTGATTCAAACTTCTGTCTCTCAAAGTATGGCAAAGTACTATTAAGATCACAAAACTAAAAACAATGTATTTTTAAATATTTAAATTTAATATTGCAATAAATTTAAAGAATGCTTGATAGATTTAAGATATAAACTAGATAAAGTAAATGAATATAGTTGTTCAAAACTTTAAACAATGAACTTTTATACCATAATTCAATAAACAAGAAAGACCAGTGCTTTATCCAACTATGGGCAATAGAGTTAATATTATTTCAATCTTGCGTTCAACTTTAGAGATAGTTTTGCAAACAAAACTTATCACCTTAAAGGTGTTATGAAATGCACATATAAACTAAAATAAGTTCAGATATATTTGAAATGGGTATTATTTCTCAAAGGATGGACTGATTGACTAATGCCTTAATCAATAGAATTTAACCATGTGAAAATGAGAAAAAGCCAATTGATAATACAAAATATAAACCAAAATAGAGTATATGCGCATCAAATGATCACTTTAAG
This sequence comes from Thuja plicata, assembly GCA_018584345.1. Classification (NCBI taxonomy): domain Eukaryota; kingdom Viridiplantae; phylum Streptophyta; class Pinopsida; order Cupressales; family Cupressaceae; genus Thuja; species Thuja plicata. The sequence goes on along the minus strand of MU228378.1, from coordinate 919,220 downwards.
GAATTTCTTAAATTGACTTATCTGAAGGACTGATTGTAAAATAATAAAGAAATAATTGCGTACATGAAAGAAAAACCAAACTTATCTCTACTTGCTTAGGAAAACCAGTATATTGAATTCATGTTTGCAGCATTTGATCCAACTATTTCCATTCCACAATTATCCAAATCGATTCCCATTCCATGTTATTCTATCTTTGAGAAGAATTCTAAACTCATATAAATATAAAATTGAAAGGGTGCGTAAAACACACCCTTTGCCTATAAAAATTGAGCCTTTGTTGCTCTGTAGACTGCATCGACCACATTGATGTAGGAATATAACTTGCAGACTACATCATGTAGGGGACCGTGCTTTCTTGGAGGCATGGCACATTGGAAAATTTGCATCAACGGTGGAAGTTGATGGGAGAGAATACATTGACCCAACAATGTTTAGAGTGGGTTGACACACAGGAAATCTGCAGACTTGTGTAATGTAGTTACCACGCCATGTGTTGAAGTTTGATGAATTTTAATATGTGGGAATGCATCAACCTCTGCCATGGAAAGTTTATGAATAAGTGAGGAAACTTGCTGCTAAATACACTGACCAAGATTTGAAGGTGATGGATGTTGTTAGGTATACAAACTGTATCTAGTACACCATGTTGGGATTTGGTGAGAGGGTATCAATCCAGCCATTTGAAATGACGATCATCTTTTTCTTACCATTCTCACTGGCGCTTACGACCCTTGCAGCCTGTCAAAAATAATATCCTTGGCCAATGCAAATGTTTAAAACAGTGAGCAAAGTATAGTTATTAATATTAGTAATCAATAGATAAAAGTTTGATTTCAAATAATAATAATAATTAATCCTAAAGAAATTGAAATGAACTAAATAAATAATATAATCTTTTATCTATTGAATACACAAAGCTTTATAACTTATTTAGTTAGTTTTTCTTTTAACTCTTTTTTATTTCATCAAAAACTTTGTTTTGATTTAATAATAATAATAATAATAAAAATAACATACCATTTAACTTTTATCTTTCTTTAATAACAAATAGGATGAAAATTACATATTAAGTAGGCATATTAACAATATAACTTTTTCTCATGATGGTTAATAAAGTATATCATAAGTATATACTAATATCACAAATATCTATGGATATAATAACTTGAATATTTTGAAAAGTAAGCATGTATTAATATAAGCTTCTTTAATAACGTGTTCCCTTATAAATTTATTCAAATTCCCCTTCGTATTCGTAAAGCATAACATATTTTCTAGGAGACATTTTATATCTACCAACCACCTTCCCTTATATTACTTTTACACAATAATGATAACCCTATTCATTCTATAAGAATTACGGCATAACATATAGATTCATATATATGAAAATGAAATATCATTTATCATTATCGTTATTGATCTAATTATAACATATTGTAATCTTCTAGACCACGATCATAAATAATAACATCATCTCTCCATTGAAAATAATAAACATTCAAATCCATGGAAGTTTAATTAAAAAAAGATCAACCTTTTCAAAACATTAAAAACATTTGAAGGTATCATTAAATCAAATATTTAATTCTCCACATAAAATATTATCTCTTAGGTCATGATTGTAAGTTAATTTCTTCTATCACCTATATGGATTTAGAAATTAATAAGGCAATGGTAAGATATGAAGAATTCCCTTTAATTGCATTAGGATTTATATGAAAACACCACATAAGACTTTAAACTTAATCAAAAGCATGTTCAAGATCAATTGCAATTACATTATGTCCTTAAAGAAGGAAAGTCATAAAATAAAACTCCTAGATTCCCTTAGTGAAAAGGAACCTTAAGAAAAATGATTATAGGATAATGTGAATCTCAAAACATTAAACCATGATAAATAGGAAAGTGAAAAAAATGAATATAACAATACTCCCATAAGACAGATGATAGAAAATAAAGCTATAAAAGACAAGTAAACATATGTAAATAGTTACTTCCGTGAGCAAGAATGGATACAAATCACTTTGTCGACATGGGTTCAACCAACCTCCTCGATGATGGTATAATTGAAGTGGAAAATCCTAATGGACCATCTATAGAAGAACATGATACTACTCCCAAGCATGATCAAAATAATGAACTTTTGTTTAGAAATGGTGCACATGTAACCTCCACCTCTTCTGTCATTCCTCCATCTCCTAATCTCCTAAACAACATGTCACATAATCTTCTTCAAGAAATGAATCAAATGATGATGTATTTCATGGTAACTATGTTGAACCTCAAGAGATATCTTGAAAAGAATCCAAGATATTCCAAGTCTTGATACATGTCCCTCCCATGTTTCCAAAGTATTAGATCCTTCAACATCACACCTTCAAATTGCAATCATACTGATTCATTTGAAATGTTCCACCATTATGCAAAAACTTGGAAACCTTTAAATAATCCTCCATGCATATCTATACTAGGACTACCTTATCACTCAAAATGGATCCATGTCAAGAGGATAATCAAAACAAAAAAGAAACAAGTTATAACAAATATCAAGATCAAGATACTATCTAATCACATTAAACATTTGACCAAGGTGCCATATCTCTAGATTCCCATGATGAACCTCTCATACCATTTTATTTCTTCCAAGATGACCCCCTTCCATATTAAGATAAAATTATCCCTCCATGTCTTATTACTAATCCACCCCTTAAACAATATCATGATATCCCTTCCATTATTTTTAATGGTCCTATCTAAAATCAAGAGAAAAGAACCCTTTCTACCCCATCCAATAGTCCTTTACCATGTGAAGATCAAGCTATCCCATCATCTCCTTCTCATGATCCTCTATGTCTGCCACAAGAATACACCACATCTCCTAATCCCCCTCATGATACTAATAGCCCTCAAGCTTCTATTATTCCTATCAAAGCTACTAATAAACCCCTTCATTTTAAAATCAAATCTTGGAGATGATGGCCTTGGTGATATAGCTCCCTCTAAAGATGTTGATATTCTGTCTACATGTTATATCTCTCCATTTAAGCATAAACATCACCTTTACCATCCTTCAAATCTATTTTAGGTACTTGTTTCCCAAAGCTAAAGCCTTCATCTCTTCCAATCTTGGGTCTTTATATCCCTCAATCAACCATTACTACCACTTGTTGCTCACCATCCACTTGCCCAACATATATCAATATCAAGAAAGGAACACATACTTAAGAACATTCTAATCACCTATCCATATGAACTTTCTATATCATTCCTATTCATCCATGAACCCCAATGCCTTGGAAATTAATTTGGATGCCAAGCTTAAAAGCCATAAGTTCAATAATTACCATTCATCCAAGGTTGAACATGTACAATCTAATACACACATGTCAATATAAAGAAACATAAAGACTTGTGCAAATAAAAATAAAAATCCCCATAAAGTCCCATCAAGAACAAATAAAAATCAAAAGGAATATGTGATCATAAATTTCTGATTGAATAAATGCATTCTAAAGTGACACAAAGCAAAGAAACATCAAGAACTATGTGAATTCCCAAGTTTCTCATACAAGAGTTGTGCACTAAAGACGAATCAAATCTACAATTCAAGCTTCCAACGGCTTCCTCTAGTCCTCCATATAAACAACTTCCATCCATTTCCAAATCCATCTTGGGTCCTTATGTCCAAAAATCCACATCCCCTTAAAAATCTAAAACTCCAAAATCCATCTTTCCTCCACTAGTCTACCACCCTTTAAAGTGTGTGTGAATTCCAATCTTACAAACACATCCATCTAGCCCTACAAAAATTGGCCAACACCCTTTCTTTTATCCAATACCTATGTTATATACTTTTGTCCCTCTTATAGATAATCCTTTGCACAAAGCCTTATCCTACATATCATATCCCTTTACCATCACCCTTTGAATACCTTTGAGAATACTTTGAATAGCCATGGACTATTATCATATATATTTCAAAGGTACTATATAAAGAGAAATATGCTTGAGTCCTACCTCCATCTTCTATCATAGACACACTATCTTCTGAAAAAATTCAAAAAGTCAAAGAAAATTTAAAAAATGAAAAAAAAAGAAAGAAAAAAAAGAAAAAGAAAAAGAAAAAAGTAAAGATGAATCATTCGTCCTTTAGTGAAAACCACTTCTTCTAGCACTTTGTACAAGTAACATGATGAAAAATAAACAAAAAAATATCATGAGTAATCCACTATCCACTTCAAGGATATATGTGGGGGAAAGCTTCATTAATGCTATCTTATTCCCTATACTCTTCATATCCTTATTATCCTTCTTTCTCCATTATCCTTCATTTATCCTAATCTACACCTATATTGCTTTTAAACCTTTGATCTTGACAACGTTGAGAAGGTCCATAAGCATCATGCATCCTATCCATTTATCCTTACCTATATCCTTCATATAGTGTCCATTATCCTGTCCATTATCTTATTCACTTGTTTTTTACATCTGTAGGATTTGAGAGACAAATCCATAGAACTCGAAGAACACCTACATGCAAGAACCTGTTACAGAAGAGAAGCAGAAAGAGGGAAAGAGAAGAACTCAGAAGTTGCTCAGAAAGTGAGAGCGAAATTAGAATCTAAATTAATGAAAAAGAAACTACAAAGTTCAAACAATAAAGGTGAACAAAACCCTAAAACAGGAAAAGCTGGGTTTGCACATTAATAATTAATATAAATATTAATTATAATACACCTAAGAGATAGCTTAAGTAAACTAGAGTAATAAACAACTTAATTAATTAAATCAAAGTGATCTAATTAATAAGTGTAAATAGATAATTACTCTAACACCCCCCCTTAAGTGAAGCTTAGGAGGTAAGCTAACCTAGCACAGCTATGAAAGCATGAAAAGATGGGTACCAGCAACAATGCCTGATCAGGTACCCAAGCACAACCAAATCTCTATAAAGCAGAGAAATAAAAAAAATCACATGGGAAAAACCCTACTCCAAGAAGAGATAGAATAAAAAGAAGAAAATGAATGTCTCAAGAGACTCTCTCAAAACCATAAGTACAATCAAACCCCCCATGATAGAGCGATGAGACACCAAAGCCCTCCCAGAATGAAGGACCCCCTGTATGAATGATCGAACCAATGGAACTACAATGAGGAAGAAATAGAGGTACAAAGTAACAAGGAAACCCTTGAATGAGAGGTGAAACTAGAAGGCCAAGCTGGTGCTCAAAGGAGAATGAATGAGACTCCTGGAATGGAATCCCCAATGAAGGTGGGCCAATAGATGGGCTGAATCTGTCAGCTAGGAGGAGATGAATGTCCTCTGATGTGCCCTCAACAACTAGAGGGGAAGGCTCAATGCAAGGAGTGATCATAACAAGGATTGATGAAGAAGAATCATGCTAAACAAAGGTAGGCGTAACAGGAGTAGGAGGTGGAGAAGCGACAACACTGGTCATTGGAGAAACACGGAAGTTTAGGTGACCCGACTTTTTCTCACTAGGAACTTGTTAAATAGGAGATATATTCTCTGACACAGGAGATGGTGGACCAAAATGGGAGGAGTACAAGTGGGTGGCATGATCAACTATCCCTGTAGCAACAATTTTGCCAGTCGCACTATCTCTGATGTGTACAGAATCTGTAGTGAGCTCAACTATCTTCTCTGTCCTGCTGTGAGTTATCTGATAAATGGAGAGAAGGTTCGAGGACAAGGATGGAACACATAGTACATTATGGAATGCACCACCATCAATTTCAATAGAACCCTGACCACACACAGGCATAACAATATCATTCCACATCAAGATGTGTGGGGTAGGAGAGGCCACAAAAGTGAAGAAGGAACTCTGAGAAGATGCCATATGATGGGAAACACCAAAATCCAGTAACCACCGAGAAGAGGGAGCTATAGTAGATTCACATAAGGCATGACCCTTTCTGTTGTCTGACCCATCTACTTGAGATGATGATGAAGAAGACCAATGAGAAGAGGAAGAAGGAATATCAATGTTTCTCTTATGAAGAAGAGCTATGAAATTAGCAATCTGTTGGGCATATCCATCTACCTTCTTCTAAAAGCACTGAGACTCATCATGATTGAACTTATTGCAATAAGTGCATTTTGGTTTTTCTATCTTCAATCTTCTCTTAGGTGGAGGTGGGCCAAAGGAATGCTAGGAAGGAGAATCCTTCCAAGATTTTGTGGATGATGATACCTATTTCTGCTCTAGTTTCCATGGAGATGGGTAAGCAACCAAGGCATGGCTCATAGAGCCTGATGTATCATGCAGCTGTTGAATCTTTGATTGCTCTCGAGTCAACTGATTATAGAAGGCCACAAATGAAGGCATATCGTGCCTAGGACTCAAGGCATCCATAGTGGAATAGAAAGTGGAGGATAAAATCTAGAACTCTCCATGAAGCTTTGAGAGTATCAAAAAGATACACTCATCATCTGATTTGGTCTTCCCACATCCCTATAAATGTGAGTGAAGAGCATTGAACTTCATCAAGAAGTCCTCAATGGTGGAAAAACTATCAGGAGACAAGGATGTCAACTCTGCATCAAGCTGAAGTTCCCTTAATGCATTCACTATGCCAAACAGGTCTACAAACTTTCCCCAATATGCGCGAGGAGTGGTCAAACCATCTAGATGGAACAAGAAGCTGTCTGAAATGTGCAATGCAATCAAACCCATGGCTTCATCCATTTTGTTTATGTGCTAGAGGACCTCAAATAGACACTGCAAAATTGGTTGGTGCTCATCCTGACATGACCATAAGCCACGTGACATGAGTAGCCTAGTCATGTGTACTTTCCAAGTGTGATAATTGTGTGGTGTCAGGCGGGCCACATAGGGGTCCAACATTGAGAGAAGAAGCAGACCAAAATAGAAGGGTTGTTTCTGAATTAAGGTATAGAAATCAAATGCACCCCCCACAATGTATAATTCTATCCTCCTGTATAGCAAAAGACAACTAGAGAAAGAAAAAAAAATGAGAAGAAAACCTTTAACCAGATGCAGAGATAGAGAAAAAGAAAGCCTCTACTTTGACAATAAAAAGCAGAGCTCAAATAGCCAAATCAGCAATAAACACTAGTACCATTGTATCTAGCTTGAAAACACCTTTTAATGATATTTTGTTTTTCAAAAATGGACACCGTATGCTCAAGTTATGGCCAAAAAACCAACGATGCCTCCGGAAAACAACTCTCTAGAAAAAATTGGACACGGGAAAAAATTTGACGGTCAAAAAAACGTCGAGTGTCTGTGGAAAAAAATTTGATGGCCATATGGCCATCAGAGGACCATTGGCCAAATATTTTTTTCGGTTACCAGAAAAGTCAAAAGTTGCCAGAAAATTTTGAAAAAGCTGCTGGAAAAAAAAGCTGGAAAGTGATGTCACTGCTGACATCACCTGTTGTTGGCAGGTGGTCCAGCGGTGGTAGGCCAATTGCTGGTGTAGGCGGCGGTGGTGGCTAGGTGGCTCTTAGGTAGTTCCTAGGTGGCAGCTCTGCCAGTGGCGGTGGCTGGTGGGTGGCGCGGGCCGGGCCGGGGTGGCGTGGTAGTGGCCGCTCTGGCTACGCTCCGACAACGCATCTGAGGAGCCCTAAAAAGGGGTTTTTTTAATTTTTTTTCTCAAGAAGCATGTCGTATGGCTTAGGAGGAAAAAATAATTTCCCAGAGGTCACTATGACCAAAAATAGAAAACTTTATATATATTTTGACTCTCTAGGGCCTTCTGAACGCAATGGTGTAGTCTGTTTTGGCTCAACATTCTCTAGAAAATAGAGCCTCCTCCAAAATGAAGGAAAAGAACCAGAGAAGCTATGGCTTTTGGCTATGAATCATAGCTTCAAAAACCCTTAGACCAAGCAGCAGTAGGGAAGCTCTGATACCATGTAGGATTTGAGAGACAAATCCACAAAACCCGAAGAACACCTACATGCAAGAACCTATTACAGTTGAGAAGCAGAAAGATGGAAAGAGAAGAACTCAGTAGTTTCTTAGAAGGTGGGAGCAAAATTTTAATCTGAATTAATGAAAAAGAAACTAAAAATTTCAACCTATAAAGGTGAACAAAACTCTAAAACAAGAAAAGCTAGTTTTGCACATTAATAATTAATATAAATATTAATTATAATGCACCTAAGAGATAGTTTAAGTAAACAAGAGTAATAAGCAACTTAATTAATTAAATCAAAGTGATCTAATTAATAAGTGTAAATAGATAATTACTCTAACGAAATCATCCCTAAAATTTGATCTTTCTTATCCTATTTGTATCCTATCTCCATCCTATCCAATATCTATTCCTTGTTCTTGATCAAAATTAAGGATATACTATACAAAACATGTTTTTAAAATCCTCTTGAAATGTTCACTCCTCTGGACCACATGTGTCATTCAATGCACCATGTCACTATCCTACATTGTCATAGCTCCCAGTCCCTTAGCTTGGATAATAATTAGCAATATAGTCCTTGAGGATCACACATGCTTCTTCCATCATCTACTCATGAATTTCTAGCCCATCATTTCGTCATTCATCCACTCATAATTTCTTGGACTTTGGTAGAAATTAGGGGAAAACAAATATGATCTTTCTTGTGAATTAGTAATCAATAAAACATTTTAAAAAATACAAAAACAAATCATAAATCCAAAAAAATCATAAAATCTTCAAAAATCCAAAAATACAAAATGAAATTCCTTGGAAGAACAACTATTTTGAGAAAAATTAATGACAACATTGCACTTACAAAAATTAGGAAGAAATCAACAATCTACCTTAGCTACCTTGTGGTCATCCAATCATTATTCTTGATCAAACTACCTTGAGTCTTCATTAGACACTATTATGATCAATCATTTGTCTTACACAAGATGAATCCTTCCTAAAACTAGGCATCATGATCAACCTATAAGACTAATCACATAAGGTGTGACAATATGTTTTTTGCATGAAAGCATGATGACTATTTGTTTGTTTATCTTTTAGTATTTTTTATTTTTATCTTTGGTGACATGCCTTTTAGTTTCTCTGAGATGTCTTTGACTAGCATTTTTATCTCTAGGATGTGTTTGACCAGTGAGACAATGATGGGGCATGTTCATTTGTTCATTGCTTATGGATAAGCATGAACCACAATAGTGCATAAACATATCATACATTGTATAAGCAATAAAGAAAATGTATACAATGATTGTCACACAATCGTGCACAAACAGAAGTCTTCCAAGCAATCCTAATGCTTACAAGACAACCCAAATACACACATGGAAGACAACACACACATTTGCAAGATCACCTAACAAGAGTTTAGAAAATTTCTAACAAGCTACACGAGGCTTAGAAATTAATAGCTCACAAAATACAAATACAAGAGACTAAATCAATCCTCTGAATCTATCTAAACAACAATTCATTTTAATACCAAAGGGAAGTATTCCAATTGTGATTAATAATAAATGTACATTCCCTTCTAGCCATAAGGAATACCAAGGAACCATCATACAATAGGACTAGGTGACATAACAACCAAAGGTATAACAAATATCTAATAAGTATGAAACTAGGCGGGGACACTAAAGGTGGCCAAAGATGCTAATCTATAAAAATGCTAGTTTTCAATGAAAATATCGATTGGTCGAATAGTAAAATTTTGAGGCCTAAAGTGTCAGATTAGTGAGTCAAATGTTTCATTTTGTAGGTAGGTACATCGATCTACACAAATGTTTGAGAAAGCATACATGGTAATCCATAATTTTTCCTACAAACTTAAAAAAATTAAAGCAAAACACCCAAGCCAATGGTGTAAGTGTTCCAAGGGCTTGCTTGCACACTTTGCTAAGAAGACCTTCTTTGTCCTCTTTAAGGATCCCAATATCATCTAGGTCCTTATTAGGCTTATATGATTAACTAAGTCCTAATCCAACTCTCCTCTAAGAGTCTCACTCTTTGTGCTTCACCTTTGAAACACTAACACCCTTTGGGTATTTCACTTCTTCTCCTACACTTAGAAGGATCTAAGTGCCAACTTCTCTTCATTCATGAAATTATTTTTAGGGGTGTCTATCATCATGGAAACAGTCCAATTTCTCCCATTTGGATCCATTTTTAAGGGTCTCATAACCCTTTTTAGTTGAGTCCAAGTTTCAGCCTTCAACAGGCCTAATTAGGCCTAATTTCCTTGTAGCCTTTTGCAGAGACCTTTTCCTATTTCTTTCAAAAATTTCCCAAATAACTTGAAGAACTAATCCCACATTCAGATACCCTTTATCAATTTACAAGATATTTTGAAATTTTTAGTCTCCTAAGCCCTCCATACATAGGGTTCCTATTATCTAGGACCAATAGGGCTAATAGGCCTAATTTCTAGGACTGACTGTATCCCAGTTTGAAACTCACCCAAAAATTGGTCTAATGGATTGGTATGAACTCAATCCTAATAGAAAGTTAGGATATAAATATACCCTATCTAGAACTATACTTGTCTCATACAATACTTCTCTACCCTGCAAGAAATCCTCAATTCTTCAATCCTAAACCTCTAACCGAGCACTGTCAACTCGCCTAGGGCTTACTAGTAAAAATAGCAACTCGACTCCACTAGACTCCTACTCCTACATATGTGTAGACTAATGAATCCCCTAACATATCCAACCACTCTTAGGAAGATCCCATTGTTTTTTTTCATGGGGGACCCATGAAATAACTGACTGGTCAAGACAGGACCAGTGAACACACTAAACACAAAATAATTTATCTAAGACCTTAGACTAACTCAAAACAACTAACTTACTGATGCCTTCTTCCATGTTTTTTAGGGACTTTTGGTCGACATCCCACTCCTATTTCCTAGGGGGGTCCAAAGTAACCAAATGTTGCATGCAACATTTGAAATTATTGCAAATGTTGTCATGACAACATTGTAACAACTTTTGACATCTTTTCCATTATGCCAACTTACTAAGTTTTAAGACCTCTAAAATCTTCATTTCGAGGAACCAACCTAATTAATGACCCCTAAGCATCTCTATGACAATATTTAAGTGTTTAGGACACATTCAAAGCTCAAATCCATCACTAAGCTTCTACACCTAAGAAATTTAAAAAGCTACTAACAATGGCTATTTTGGTGACCTTAGTCCTAATGACTAACTCACCTAGTCCACAATGCTATGACCTAATAAGGTCCAAAGTAAACATACTAACTTGACTTGGCCAATGTCAAGTACAAGCCAAAAAATAAAAAATATGGAGGTTAGCCTAGGTGTGCTCCTGCACCATCCTCCCCAAAACAAGAAGTTCAATCCACCCTTGGATTGAGTAGTGTAGGGTTAATCCCCATCTTCTTAAAATTTGATCCTTTAATCCAAACTGCATCAACATCTGTTTGATCATGTCTCTTGATCAAGTGTCCTTTGTACTCCTTGGTTCTAGTCTTCTTGTAGACTCGGGTGTCCAGTATATTGTCACCTTTCTTGACTGTAGCAGGAGGTAGTTTGAGGTCTTCTACATCTCTGATCACTTCACTAAGGCTTTGATCGATGTCTAGTGGTGGTCCTTTGTAATGGACTAGAGATGCAATGTAAAAGATAGGGGACAGTCCACTATCTTCTGGTAGCTCCACTCTAAAAGCATTATGACCATACTTTGCTAAGATAGGACAAGGGCCTATCCTTCTCATCTACAACTTGTGAGGGAATCCCTTTTGAAGTCTAGACTTGTTTAGATGTATCATTACCAAGTCTCCTACATTGAACTGAACTTCTCTTCTATGTTCATCAACCTTATCCTTATGTTTCATAGTATTCTCTAGCAAGGTCTTCCTAACTATATCATGTATCTCCTGCATTGCATAAGCAAAATCATCTGCATATCCACTTGCCTTCACTCCATCCTTCAAGTCTCTCAACTCATAGCCTCCTCTAGGATGTAATCCATATACTATCTCAAAGGGACTCTTCCCTTTTGACCTATTTATAGTGTCATTGTAGGCATACCCAGCCTGTCCAATCAATTGATCCCATTGCTGACCGTATTCCTTGGTCAAGCATCTTAGTATATTTCCAAGGATTCTATTCACCACTTCGGTCTGACCATTAGTTTGGGGATGGCATGCAGACCCAAAGGATAAATTTATGCCCAATCTTTGCCAAAGAGTCTTCCAAAAATGACTCATAAATTTAGTGTCTCTATCTGACACAATACTCATAGGTAACCCATGGATTCTTACTATCTCTTTGAAGAAGAGAGAGGCTATTTGGCTGGCATCATTAGTGGTTTTGCATGGCACAAAGTGAGCCATCTTGCTAAATCTGTCCACAACTACGTAAACACTATCCATGCCTTGCCTTTTCTTGGGTAACCCAACTACAAAATCCATGCTCAAGCATTCCCATGGCCTAGTGGGAAGAGGTAGTGGTTGATAAAGGCCAGCATTTTAAGAAGTACCTTTGGCCCTTTGAAATACAATGCAAATTTCCACATACCTCCTAACATCAAGATTCAATCTCGGCCAATAGTAGAACCTTTGAACAGTTTCTTACATCTTAGTGATCCCAAAGTGACCACTCAATGCACCATTTTGCTTTTCCTAAATCAAGTTCTCCCTAATAGACCCTCTAGGGACACATAACTAATTTCCCTTAAACAAAAGATTTATTTGCAAAGTGTATTCAACATACTTTCTATGAAATGATTCTTTTATTTAGCACATACCTTATAAATGTCTACAAAATCTTCATCATCAACATATAGATCCTTAAAATGATTTATTCCCATGGTCTTCAATCGGATTTCTTGAATGGTAATAGCTCTTCTACTCAATGCATCTGCCACCTTTTTGAGTATACCTTTCTTGTTTTTTATATTAAAGGTGTATGCTTGTAGGTATTCTACCCACTTCATGTGCTTGTGACTCAACTTTTCTTGAGAGTTCAAGAAGCTTAAAGCTTGATTATCTGAATAGGCAATGAACTGCTTGGGGAGAAAATAGTGTCTCTACTTTCTTAAAGCTTGACCTAGTGCATACATTTCAAGGTCATAAGAAGAATATTGTTTCTTAGCTTCACTCAACTTCTATGAATGAAATGCTACTAGTCTACGCTCTTTGCTTAGGATAGCTCCAACAGCCACATTGCTTGCAACACACTTAATAGTGAAAAGCTTCTCAAAGCTTGCCAAGACTAAGACATGTTGGGTAGCTATCATTTCTTTTAAAAACTCAAAGCTCTTAGTGGTCCATTTCTCAGATCTCCTAAGGGGTATCGATAAGCTGTCAAGTGCTACAAGACTGTGTTACAGAGGCCTACAATAACCTATCTCAGTTTTTGGAGACTCACTTCCATTTTCATTTGTCCACCCAATCTCGGTTGATGCCAAAACATGCAATGTTGCGCAGTTGATTACTGACACATTGCATATCTTGAAAATCGATCATCGTGGCTTCAAACCATCTCTTCCAACAGCTCTAGAAATCTAGGTGAATGCTAGGAATGACCCTTCCATGAATGTGAAGAGGCTCAAGTGTTGTTGATCGCTATGGAGCCAAGTGTCCCTCAAGGTGCACCAGGCAACAAAATTGTTGATATTCAGTGGTCCATTTCTCAGAACTCCCAAGGGGTATCAACATGCCATCAAGTGCTATAGGATTGTGTCACAAAGGCCCACAATAATCTATCTCAGTTTTTGCAGAATCGCTTCCATTTTCATTTGCCCACCTAATCTCAGTTGATGCCAAAACGTGCAATGTAGCACAGTTGATTACTGACACATTGCATATCTTGAAAACCGCTCATTGTGGCTTCAAACCATCTCCTCCAACAACTCTAGAATGTTAGGTGAATGCTAGGAATGACCCTACCATGGATGCAAAGAGGCTCAAACATTGCCGACTGTTATGGACCGAAGTGTCCCTCAAGGTGCACTAGGCAAGAAAATTGCTGATATTCAGTGGTCTATTTCTCATAGCTCCTAAGGGCTATCAATGAGCCATCAAGTGCTAAAGGACTGTGTCATGGAGGCCTACAATAACCTATCTCATTTTTTGGACACTCGCTTCCATTTTCATTTTCCCACCCAATGTCGGTTGATGCCAAAACGTGCAATGTTGCACAGTTGATTACTGGCACATTGCATATCTTGACAACCACTTGTCGTGGGTTTGAACCATCTCTACCAATAGCTCTAGAATTTTGGTTTAATGTTAGGAATGACCCTACCATAGATGTGAAGAGGCTTGAACGTTGTTGACCGCTATGGACCCAAGTGTCCCTCAAGGAGCACTAGGCAACAAAATTGTTGATATTTAGTGGTCTGTTTCTCAGAGCTCCCAAGGGGTATCGATGAGCTATCAAGTGCTATAGCACCATGTCATGGAGACCTACAATAACCTATCCCTTTTTTTGGAGACTCGCTTCCATTTTCATTTTCCCACCCAATCTCGGTTGATGCCAAAAATGTGCAATGTTGCGGAGTTGATTACTAACACATTGCATATCTTAAAAACCGCTCGTCATGGCTTCAAACCGTCTCTGCCAATAGCTCCAAAATGCTGAGTGAATGCTAGAATGACCTTGCCATGGATGTGAAGAGGCTCAAACATTTCCGACCACTATGGAGCCAAGTGTCCCTCAAGGTGCACTAGGCAACAAAATTGTCGATTTCAGTAGTCCGTTTGTCGAAGCTCCCAAGGGGTATCGATAATCCATCAAGTGCTATAGGACCATGTCATAGAGGCCTATAATAAAATATCTCAGTTTTTGGAGACTCGCTTCCATTTTCATTTTCCCACCCAATCTCGGTTGATGCAAAAATGTGCAATGTTGCATAGTTGATTACTGACACATTGTATATCTTGAAAACCGCTCATCGTGGCTATAAACCATCTCTGCCAACAGCTCTGGAATGCCAGGTGAATGCTAGGAATAACCCTACCATGGATGAAAAGAGGCTTGAACATGGCCAACTGCTATGGAGCCAAGTGTCCCTCAAGGTGCACTAGGCAACAAAATTGCTGATATTCAGTAGTCCATTTCTCAGAGCTCCTGAGGGGTATCAACAAGTCATCAAGTTCTACAGGACCGTGTCATAGAGGCCTACAATAACCTATCTAAAATTTTGGAGATTTACTTCCATTTTCATTTTCCCACCTAATCTCGGTTGATGCAGTACTCTTGCAATGTTGCGCAGTTGAATGCTGAAACATTACATATTTTGAAAACCGTTTGTCCTGATATCGAACTGTCTCTGCTAACACATTCAATTTGACATGTAAATGCCAAGAATAACCATTTTATGATTCACAAGTTATTTGAACGTTCGGGACCTCAATGTACTGGTGCATCTCTCGATGTTCTTGTAGTGCCCTAAATAGGTCAAGCTGGTCAAAATGCTCCAATATGACTAAAATTGGGTAGGATTGATTTTTTTTATCTTATATGAACTATTATCATTTCATTAAGGTGTTCGAAGGAAAATTACGAGTCTAGGTTTATGAAATGAAACATGCATATTCTCATTAAGTATGAATTATTCAGTAACAATATACATAGATACAAGTGCAAACATAAATATAAGATAAGCAATTTACAAAGCATAAGACATCCATATAAACATAAAGTAGTAACATCCATTTACATGATATATTCATAGAGCATGAAGATAAATATATATGTCCAATAATGTCATAGATCAAATATGTCCAATAATGTTAAATTGGCATCGTAAAAGCCAAATGGACATAGAACATGTCACTTATACAATATACAAAAATATGTCCAGTAATGCCATATTGGTGTACAATGATTATCCCTAATATAGTCATTTCCCAGAAGGGGAAGAAAACAAATCCTGAGCTGCCTTCGATCGTCATGTCAATGGAAATGCAGTACTCTTGCGAGTGCACTCGTTAGTCCTCCTATCTAGACTCTTCTGCAGCTCAAGCTGATAAAATAACAAGTATAAACATCAATATCTAATATACATAGAAATTTAATTATAGGATGACATAAAATAGAGTATTTTATTACCGCTAACAAATAGTCGCTATGTACATCTACCAAAGGGGCATGCTGATGATCTGGAATAATGAGTCCCTACAACAATGATCAAAATAATATTTAAAATACATACATTAATATCATTAAAAATTCAATATAAACTATTAAAATAATAATTCTAATTAGGTTATCTCTTTCATACCTCGGTCAATGCATCAGAACTAGCTATAGCTACAGCTATGCCACGATTCAAACTATCACGAACAAAAGGAGGAGTCTTCACTATCATTAACTAAAAATGGAACAACAAGAGTATTATGTAGTTATCAAGAATACCTATAATATTTTACAACCCCACTAATTAATAAATGATACCTTCAGTGTTTGGTGTCAATATTGTTGCTCTAGCATCAAACTAGTGCACATGTACGGTAATTTATGAGACAACTATTAATATAAGAAAAAACCACTGACTTGTTAATTATAATGTACTATTAAATATATACGTGTGGACTACATGATGTCGTCACAAAGGTAGGTGAAGGAATGTGATCATTGTCATGACAACTTTGCCTCTGGATTTTGATCATAATTTGTCTACTAATTTAGTTATTTATTCATTTATTAATTAAATATAATCAAATAAATCAAATTAACATGCAAATAAACATACCTCAACAAAATGTGAACGAGGCCCTTCGCTGTCTACAGTCAACATTGTTGGCCCAGCAGTGAACTAATGTACATGCATATTAAGTTATGAGACAAACATCCATATAATTATAGAATAATCAAATGTATACTTTAAAAAATGTTTTATTTGATACATACTTGTGGAGTTGGCGTGGTAGTGTATAAAGGGTCTGGGTGATCATTCCCACTGCCCCTGACACTTGCTCCCTAAATTTTCATCATAAACAATAGATACTAATTTAATTAAATTCATTCATTTAAAAATGAAATATGATCACATAAATTTAATGAACTTGTAAATATTTACATGTCTATGAATGCCAAATTTTGTATTGAGAAAATCATCAGGGATCAGTCCATCATCCTCTTCCTCTCTCTCAGTAGTACTGAATGTGCTCAGGGATCCACAAAAATGACAAAAATGACCCCTCGCAGACTGACCATGGTCACCCTCGACTAGAGGAGTGATGCACTGAATGAAAGTTTGTGTCAGAGCACTAATCATGCCTAGTGTGTCCACCTCCATGTGTTCCTTCACATTGGAAGGAATACTAACATGATCCACCTGTGGCTTTCCACTGGACAACCTAGGTGCATTAGGGTCATGACGTGCCACAGGTCAATCAAATGATGATCCCCCACCTCTACCCTGAGACTCTAGAAAGTCAAAATAATTTGGCACTTCCTTCAGGAAAAACTCACAATAGAGTTTCCTCAGAAAATAGATAGGAACCTCATGATTGTTACAGGGATGGGAATCAAAGACCATCCACCATCTGTCCCAAAAATTTGTTTTTATATCTTCATTCAAGCACCAATGAATTGGGATCCTCCTTGTTGTGGGTTTAAGAGTTTCAATTTCCCCTAGATTTTTAAAAAGTTTGCAAATGTTGGCTTTTGTGATCTCTTTTTTTTATGTCCTCATATGATAATTTAGTTGCATAATATTGTTTTTGTTCTTCTCTTTTGTTGTGCCATAAATTTAGTTGCCCACTAACTGAACCTATGTGGTTCAAGATCAATTCTAATGATTTTGAAAGTGTTGCCCTTCTAGGATTTGTACCAATAGAATCTTTTAATCTCCTAATTAAAGATTCTATTTTTGTTTTCCCATTTTCTATTTGGTTTATCAATTTTTCATGTATTCCAAGAGGAGGTTTCTCAATTGGTGAGGGCGGTTGGGGTTCATTTTCTTGGTTATTTTTAGCATCCATTTGTTCCTGAGGAGAAGATAAAGGGTTTGGTTGAAGATTTTTTGTGGGGATATTATTCCTTCCTAGAAATTTAAAAAAATTCTATTTTAAAACTCTAATTAAACATAAAATTTAAGAAAAGAGAATTTCACAATCAAATTTGAAGAAAAACTAAAAATTAAACCTAAATTTCAAAACAAATAGCATTCATGGTTGTAGAATCACTTACCTCTTCTTCCGGTTTGACCTTGTTGACATCATGGAGCCATTTTTGCTTCATTTTGATTGAGAAAACCTCACAATGAATCACGTACACACTATTATGAAGAGGAAAATAGCAAGCCACGACTTTGGAGAAGAAAAATAAGCCACAAAGTGGCTGCCCAAACTCTTTATAAAAGAAACTAGGGTGCGCGCCCTATGGTTTGAATTGCCCAAACCATAGGGCGTGTGCCCTATGGCTTGGGTACTCCAAGAAATAGGGCATATGCCCTATAGGGCGTGCACCCTAAGCACGGATGGGGGCCAAAATGGTATTTGGCACCTTTTTGGTCCCCCATCTTGGTGCACATACCCAAATATGTGGTTGAAAGATAATAGTTTATTGAGTAAAATTGCAGAATGGTGGCTGGAATGCAGGCCAAAAGGTTCCAAACTATTCTTCTTTGTAGCCAAGCTCAAGTATATAAAATAGAACTTGCCCATATCGAATAGAACCCATTTTAATAACATAATCTCTATCAAAGAGGAGATAGAACAAAAACTTAAATATTTGAATGAGATCGTTATGCAATTGGGTATGGTCAAGGATAGATTTGATTAGGAAAGAGATATTTTAAGAGATCATGAAGAAATATTAGCTAAGGAAGAACTCTATTGGATACAAAAATCTAGAGAAAACTGGCTAGATGCAGGGGACAAGAACACAAAATTATTTCATAACAGCACAAAAGCTCAAAGAACTGCCAATAGGATTCACCAAATCACAAAGGAAGATGGAACTATTTCTCAGGACCAAAAAGAAATGCAAACAAAAATGGTCAACTTTTAAACAAAGTTACTCAATCAATCTGAGATTTCTCATCTTGAGCCTCAGAATGATCTTCTTAGGGACATTCCACAGCTCATAATAGATTTTGATAACTCTCTCCTTCTTGCCAAATTCACTAAGAAGGAAATCTGAGATACACTCTCAAAAATGGCACCAGACAAATCACCTGGTCCTGATGGCTTCCCTCCATGCTTCTTTCTACATTGCTAGCACATATTAGGGAAGGAGCTTACTGAGACACTGGAGGCTGGAAGATCTTCAGGTATATTCTTAACTGAGATTAACAACACTTTTATATCTCTAATTCCTAAAAAGGAAAATGCCTCAAGTATGGATGAATTCAGACCAATTTCCTTATGCAATATCTTATACAAAACCTTGTTGACAGCTTTGGCTTCTAGACTTAAATTGGTGTTAAGGAAAATTATTGGGGAGGAACAAACTGGGTTTGTTCTAGGAAGGTCAATTTTAGATGGAATAATTATTGCCAAAGAGGTTGTTCACTCAATCCAATGTTATAAGCACCCCAGTATGATAGTAAAATTAGACATTAAGAAAGCTTATGACTGGGTGGAATCGAGATTTTTAACAAAATGTATGGAGAAGTTTGGATTGGCTAAAGCATGGATCAATCTTATTTATTATTGTATATCTACACTAAAATTTTCTATTTTGATCAATGGGACTCCAATGGGCTTCCTTAAAGGAACCAATGGAATTAGATAGGGTGATCCCCTTTCTCCCTTTCTTTTCATTATCATGGCAGAAGCCTTAGGAAGAAGATTCATTAGGCACCAAGAGCAAGGCCTCATCCATGTGGTTGAAACTACTTCTTTGGTAAAGGCAATTACACAATAGTAATTTGTAGATGACATACTTTTGTTTGGTAAAGCAAATAGAACTGAGGCATCACATATGAAAGAGCTCCTGGATAAATATTCATTAGCTTCAGGACAAGAGGCTAACAAAGACAAGTCAAGAATATAATTTTTAAATACAAAGAAAAAAGTCCAATAGAATATCCAAAAGGTGTTTAAATTCAAAATTGGCTACTTCCCTTGCCAATACCTTGGCATCCCAATTGACAAAGCTTTAAGAACAAATGCAGCTTGGAAACCTATTGAAGAGAGAATGGAAAGGAAAATGGATGCTTGGAAATCCAAGTGGTTATTATGGTCTGGTAGGATGGTTCCAATCGAAGAAACCCTTGCTGCTATTCCTATTTACCTTCTGTCTTGTCTTTGCCTTTCAGTTGGATGCTGCTGGAACATAGTTAAAAATTTAAGAAAATTCTTCTGGCAAGGTACAGACACTAAAAGGAAGATTAATCTTATTTCCTGGGATAGGATTTGGAAACCTTGGGAGGAAGGAGGTACCGGGTTCAAGGATCAGATGAAACAAAATCAGGCATTAGGTGCAAAGCTTTATTGGAAAATTTTAAAAGAACCGAATCTTAAATGGGTCAAAATTTTGAGGGGTAAATACTTTCATTCTCTAAATAATGAGAAAGTGATCAGAACTTCCAACCTCCAAAGAGGCTCCAGAATATGGAATTTCATTTACAAATCTAGAGAAGTCATAGAAAATAATACCTCATGGAATATTAAAGATGGGTCTTCTGCAAGGTTCTGGGATGACTCTTGGGGAGGGTTCCCTTGTATCAACATGTTGTTGGGACAAAACAACATCAGTAAGGTTTGCACCAGGGAATGGGGTCCCCTAGTCAAATATTATATTGTCAAAAATTCACACAACCTTTTGGATGGCTCTTGCAAGTGGAAGGAATTTGATATTCCAAACATTGACCCAAGGGAACGTAATGCTTTGATTCAAATTTTACAAGAAAGATCCTCCCTACTCACTGGGGGGAATATGAATTAATTTGGAATGGATCCAAAACAAGGGATTATAAGGTTAAAGATGGTTACAAAATCCTCACTGGCGGGTAATCCCACAAAACTGTGTCCCACTTTTTGGCCAACTTTGACACTGAAATGAACTTTCTAAAAAAAAACTTCGCTTTCAAACATCAATTGTCATTAAACCGTTAAGAATTTGAAGATGATATAAACTAGTGACTTTTATCATTTTGTTTATAGTTTATAAATATATTTTAAAAAAAAATGGAATTTATTTGTATCCATTTTTCCTTCTCCTTCAAAAATTATTTTTGTGAAAAATCAGGTTTTTTCAGAAGTGACACTCACTTTGATCAACATAACTTTTTTTATAAAACTGATAAGAACGTAATTATTTTGAATTTAGGTTTGTAACAAAAATATCTAGGGAATACATTTGGTTTCAATCAATTTGGTTGAATATTTAATAGTTTATTGAGTTATGAAGTGACACTAATTATAATTTAGACATAGGTTCACTTTGATCACTCTAACTCTATCTCTATATATCAAAATTAATTTTTTCTTTTTTTGATAGAAAGCTAACATAAAAACCTATTTCCTACGTATTTTTCATAATTTTTTTTCCTTAATTTACTATTTTTCCAGAAGCATCAAATAGAGAAGTTGCTAAATGGTCAGACAACCTATGTTTAGTAAAACTTAAAAAGAAAAGTCTTAATAAACTCAATATATATATA
>MU228378.1:885194-897483 GCA_018584345.1 Thuja plicata | reverse complement strand
AGTGATTTTTTGTCAGCATTTTGATGGGTTCAAAGGAGACTCGATTATAGGTGTGAGTGAGGAGTAGAGGGATTAAACAAAAGGGATTTTGATTCAAGAGGCTTTTATCTAGCCATTTTGAATTTAATCCTTCAAATGGGACCTCTCAAGGCTTAAATCAACATATTTTCTTAAAAATGTGCAATTTCAGCAAAAATCAAGATGTTTTAAAAAGTGGGACACACTATTGTGGGACCACCCTGCTAGCATCTCTTCCCAACAACAGGAATGTTTTTATCGGCAACAATTCATGGCAGGATTCAAACTGCCAATTGGTTCAAGAAAATGGGATACTATGGCCCCTCTAGATGTGTTCTATGCTATAAAGAGGAAGAGGATTCAGATCATCTACTGGCATCCTGCCCCTTTGCAATTGAATGTTGGCAATGGTTATGTGCTAATCTAGGGTGGTCTTCAGCTCTTTCAAATGACATCCTTTCTCTTTTTTCCTCATGGCCCCTAATTTTTAAGGGAAGCCTCTGCAGCAACTTATGGATCATTTCCCCTTCTATCCTCATTTGGGAAATATGGAAAGAAAGGAACAGACAGATTTTTCAAAATGTTTCCCTTGAAAATCCATCAATTCAAAGTAGAATTGAAGCATCCATTATGGAAGTTATGAATTCTAGAATACAGTTACAAAGTGAGAAACATAAATTGTACACAAGCTGGGATGATCTAATGATTAAGAATTGGTTTGTATTAAAACTTCCTGCAGTAATAGGGATTGGTGCCAAAGCTAATGCAAGTTTAAGGGCAAATTACACATGGCAGCCTCCTGCATTTGGATGGTGCAAGATGAATTTTGATGGTGCCTCCAAAGGTAATCCAGGACAAACTGGTGTTGGATGCATTATTCATTCTATTGAGGGTCATTTGATGGCAAATTTGGCAAGCCCACTAGAAAGGTGTACTGGTAACATGGTGGAATTCAAAGCTCTACTCCATGGTTTATCATTGGCTTTGGAGTTAGGCATTAAAAACTTGGAAATTGAAGGTGATTCCTTGATAACTATAAATGCAGTTAGAACCAGTTCGATCTATAACTAGAAACTTCAATCAATTTTAGAGGTTATTCTAATTCTAACTAAGAAATTTGAATTTACAACAGTCAATCACATTTTCCAGGAGGGGAATGTGTTGGAGGATGACATGGCCAATAAGGCATCATTAGGGGAATGCATTAAAGTTATTTGTTAACTCTTTTTGAATTCTTGGTCATTTCACACAACTCTTTGATTGCCGCAGAAAAAATGGTCGGTGTATTGATTTGACAGTCCCTGACAATCACAACTGGCTGTTCTGGAGTTGGATTTACGGAAAAATATTTTCCTCATCTTTCTATCGTGTGGATGGAACATCTTTCTTACACCACATCTCTTCACATGATAGGAACTACATTTGGTTACTTCCTTACGCAACATTCACTCCTCTCGTAACTGAAATGATAGGTATTTATCTCTGCAATGACATTACTTGTAACAGTGGGGTTGTTTAATATCCATCCACTTGCTTCACTTCGCAATGAGGCCTTTAATGCAGAAGGCAGCTAAGGGTACATTGTCAGGTAGGGAGTGATTATTCTTTCAACAGTCTCTATTAAGCATGCCATCGCCTATGCTTGTAAATCATGGAAGTCTGGTAGCATAACAGCTCTGGCCATTTTCTTGACTGCAGTTTTAGCTTTCTCATAATGGACCCTCCGATAAAATTCAGAGTGGAAGTTGAGCAACTGGCCTTCGATGCGCCAATCTCATTCAATCACCTTAGTGAAATTTGCATGTACCAGCACCCTCTAGTCTTCCACGCAGTGAGAAAGGTACTGGGCTTCAATTTCTTGAATACCAATCATAGATATAGGGTGCTCTCAGATATTTGTGCTAGTTTCCTGGCTAGCCTCCTTGTTGTCGGAACCCACAAAAATCATGCTGAAGAAATATGTGATAGGCTTTTCTTTAATAAACTCATTGTGGATTTGCATAATGTTCTCCAAAATATAGATGTTGACCTTACCACCCCTTTTCCTTGGGACTGGGCCATTAATTTAACTGTTGGCCAACCATTTCTGGGGTTTTTTGTTGGCCCTAGGAGGAACTTCTATGCTGGCCCACCTCGTCGCCTCCATATCCTCTGGGGGTGGGATTGGGAGGACCAAAAACTACGCATCTCAATGATGAAGAAAGGGATCAACTTTCTCTCGAAGTTCTTAGGAATCGAAGATGGGCTCTATGTTCCCTTTGGGTATGAGATTGACAAAAATCTTCCATAGGTGTACAAATTCAAATATGATGAAAAATTGGACGGACTGGGTAGCCCAGTTTCTTTGGATATCGAAATTGGGGGTGAGCGCTTGGGTGGCGATTCAGATTCAGACAAGGTGGAGGACTCGGAGAAGGTGTCTGGGGAAGATGCTTAAGATGATGCAGATGAAGAAGAAATGGACGAGGCTGCAGTGGAAGACTCTGAATAGGTTGAGGTTTCTCTGACAGATGACTCGATGGGAAATAGTGGAGACACAATCCCAAAGAAAAGCTCCAAATCAGACTCCGCTCCAAGCATGGAGAACTACTCTACCTCCCCTTCCGATTGACATGTAGCATGGATTAGCTCTGTGGGTTAGCATTTAGATATTTTTTTGGTTTTCCTCCGTAAACTAGACCTTTGTTTTTAAATTGGTTATTTTGGTTGAGCAGTATTGCTCTGGATATTAGGTTCACAGTCCTCTCAGTTGGACTAGGTTATGAAGCAGAAATATCTAATACGTTTGCCTTAATGCTTTTTCTATGTTGTTGCTTTCTGTTTAAAATAAAATCTTGACCTTGGCCCCTTATTGATCAAAAAAAAAAATTAGGCTGTCTGTAATCTCAATAATCAATAGTCGCCACCTAAATATAGACACAAGGAGCATCCTGGGCATTAAAGTAGACCCTATTTGAATACATAAACTGTCAATAAAGTGATAGTTGTAAATATAGACCATCCTTAAATACGATTTAAAAAAAAAATCACTATTTTCTAAATATCCATTGGGAGTGCGATGATATTGTATAAGACATCAGTGCAGTATAAACTTTGTAGGTACAAATGTTCAAACTTTTATATTTATACAAAACCAAGAATCTTACCTATTTAACAAATCTCTTCTTCCTGAGATTGGGTGTAATTCATTAAGAATTCTAATCTGTTTTAGATAGTTACAACCTTTATCTCAAAGCCAAAATGTTATATGATAGTCTCTCTGACAAGCAGTAACCAGAGAAAATTGAAACCTCTACATAACTTTGAAAATTGAACTCTCTACATATCTTAAGAAATACAATAGTAGGCTGACCTTAAATCGAACCCAGACCATATTGATAATACCAAATTATCCTCTTTATCAAGCGTGACATGGAGACTTTTATCATATCGCAATCAAAACAGTTCTTCAATATTGCTACAGAATATCCAATGGCTAATTTTAGGAAAGGTCGTGCAAGATCTAATAGTTACAGAACTTGGACGTTGCCGATGTAATGTAAGACATTTTGTCAGATGGTGAATGACCAATTAAAGGGTATATCTAAAATTGAATGAGTTTTGCAAGGCCTCATGCTTTATCCTATCTGAACATCCTCTCTGGACATGAACACATGTCCTTTGATATGACATCCAGATCAATGTCATGCTTTTAAGCTCAGAGATTAATAGACATCAAGGAAAGGAAAGGAAAAACAAATCATAAACTTCTGCATATTATGAGAGGATGATAGTAAATAATGACAAAATTCTACTTTCCCAAACTGGTATAATGCATATATATTACACACCAAGTTGAATAACTTACAAGCTCAAAGAAATAGAATTTAAAATGAAGAGGATTTTAAATTAAAGAGGACCAGTGTGTGATTGAAGAAAAATTTGAAACAAACAAACATAAATTACTAAAATTTTTTTTTTTTTTTTGATGAATAGTGCCTTTTTTATTAAAAATATTAAAGTTACATATCCACAAAAAAGGAGCAGGGGGACATAGAAATCACCCCACAGAGTTAAATTACTAAAACTTATTAATGGAACTAATGAAAATCTAATATGTAGAAATTTGACTGCCAGGTGCAATTGTTTCTGCAAGACTGCCAGGTACCAATGTTTCTGTGCGATTTGTATTACGCAGGATGTCTGATATGGTAGATGTTAAATTGGAAGCAGCTGCACCTCCCATTAAAGATGTCTTGAGAGTCTCCAAGAACCTCGCTACATCTCTCATAGAAGGTCGTTCTCCCGATGATTCACTGCTACAAAGAAAACCAACATGAATCAATGCAAGGAGTCATCCATTGTCTTCCATGTTTTCATTCACATCTCTCAATAGAGCACTGTCAACAACATCTGCCACGTTGTCTTGAAAAGCTGACCATACCCACTTCTGCAAGTTCAGGTCTCCCATGAAAATGTCATCGCTTGGCCTCTTCCTTGTAACCATCTTTAGCACCAGAATTCCATAACTGTAAACATCCCCATCCCCCTTTGTAGAAACACTACCCAACAATCCATACTCTGCAATCAGTTTGATTCATGAAAATTCGGAAAAGCTAATAAACGAAATGATACTGCTAATATAGAAGAATTTAAATAAATTACCTGGGGCAATATAGCCAATAGACCCTCTGAGTGCAAATGTTGTTGCACTCAGTGAATCTATAGAGTTTGGAGTAGTCAAATGGCATAAACTGAAATCAGTCACAATGGCTGTCATGTTGTCATCCAGGAGCACATTGCTAGGCTTTAAATCACAGTGTACAATTTGCAGAGGCC
This sequence comes from Thuja plicata, assembly GCA_018584345.1. Classification (NCBI taxonomy): domain Eukaryota; kingdom Viridiplantae; phylum Streptophyta; class Pinopsida; order Cupressales; family Cupressaceae; genus Thuja; species Thuja plicata. The sequence continues at coordinate 892,647 of MU228378.1, read as the reverse complement.
AATCCTGATGTAAATATTCCATTCCATGGGCAACATCCACAGCAATGTTCAAACAGTCCCTCAATCCCAAGTTGCAAATTTCATGATCATATCTGTCAGGATGTAAATGTTTCTCCAAGCTCCTATTAGATACAAATTGAAGAACTAAACCTTTGAAGCCAGGGTAGGAAAATGCACTGATGATTTTAATCAGGTTACGGTGCCGAATCCTCCCTAGCACTTTGCATTCTATCTTGAAGCTCTTATGAGCTTCTTCATTCTGCAAATTAAGAGCCTTGACTGCAACTATCCTACCATCCCTGAAAATGCCTTTGTAGACTGATCCAAAGTTACCCACTCCAAGAAAGTTTGACTCGTCAAAATCAGCTATTGCAATGACAAGCTCTTCATAAGAATTTTTTTGTATAATTTAGCCTTTTAAAAATGAAGTTTGAGAGATGGAATAGTTGGGCTGAAAATTTATGTCTCCGTAGAACTCCTAAGATGAAGGAGCACAATATAAATGCAATGGTTCCAACAACTGATAAGACTATTTTTTTAAGCAGTGAATGCTTTTCTTGAGTCTGCTCTGGGCATGGAGGCAATGAATAATTCGTTGGGCTACAGAAGTCAGGGTTTCCCATAAACAATGCTATAATAGTTCTATTTGGAAACAACCCTCCTTCTGGAATCTGCCCTGACAAATTATTGAAAGAAACATTCATGTACTGAAGTGCTTTCACTCTTTCAAGGGACACTGGCATTGAACCTGACAAATAATTGCTAGAAAGATCCATTTCCAAGAGATTTTGTAATTTGGAGAGTGAATGTGGAATTGGACCTTCAAAGGCATTGTGGGGCATTGGTTATTCAAACTGCGGCAAGCCGAAAGAGAGAGGGGAATTGTATCTTGTAATTGATTGGCAAACAGCGAGAGTTTCTCCAGATGGGTAAGTTGGCCTAGTTGAGGTGGTATGCAATCAGTGAGGGCATTATTTGCCAAGCCCATATCAACTAAGGAGGTCAGATTTCCTAAGTAATGGGGAATGATACCTGTGAGATCATTGTATCCCAAATACAATACAACTAAGGCGGATAGATTTCCTAAGGAATGGGGAATCGTACTTGTGAGATTGTTTACTCGTAAGTAGAGATACTTTAGACTTGTGAGGTGACTCAGTTGAGGTAAAACTGTACTAGTGAGAGCATTTTGTGAGAGGTGGAGGGATTGAAGAGAGGAGAGATTCCCCAGTTCAGGGGAGATGGTGCCATCTAAATTCAGGTGGGATAATTTGGGGTGAGGAGGGAGTGAAAGGAGGGATCGCAGGTGATGGCAGACCAATTGAAGAGGTGTTCATGGAAATGGCAGCTTTGAAATGGAAGAGAAATTGTTGTTGTTGAGAGATGGTGAGAGAGTGAGGAAGAGCGGAGACTGAAAAGATGAAGAGCATGATCAAAGGGTACAACAAAAGAGGAGCCATTGTAGAACAAGCCAGGGCCGTGTGAAGCACAGTAATCAAAAGGTGGAATGGAAGGGATGAGGAACAAATAAATTGAGGCTGTGAACTAATCCATTGAGATTGGATGGTAAAGGAGTGGACGTCCTTAAAGCATATAGTTATGTCAATATGTGGCCTCTTATATTATTATTAGTGGAGTATTTAATATTATGTTTAAAATATTAATTTTGGAAGTTAGGTTAGAGCACAATTTGATAGTATTGAAAGCAGTAAAAAGGTATTTTGTTTAATGGTGGGCCTATGTAAATAAAAATAAGTTAATCATAAAGACTCATAAAGCTTCTTTAGTGTTGCAGGTCAAAGGTGACAATGAATGATTATATTCTAAGAATAGGATTTCTTCTAAGTCGGGGTGTTTAGACACTCATTAATCTATAGGATATTAGGTTACATGTAAGGACAAAAAATGAATGTAAGCTCTAGGCAAAATGGTTTGTTGAGTTTATTGGGGAAAACTGTAGTGTCTGAGATGAATTAGAAGTTGAGTAGTTTTTGAATTGGGAGGTAGACAGTACTAGATTAGATGAGGATGGGAAATGGGAAAATGTAGGGTTGAAATTAGAAATGAATATATAACATGGAGAAAAAAAAAAAATTCTATTTTTCTAATTTTAAATAGAATGTTGATGTTATCTTTACATCATTGGTATGTCTTTACATTGTAGTCCAAAAGAGTTATAAATCTCTCTATACATTTTGATAGTTAACATTTTGGGTTATGGATCTCTTAAGTTTGATTTACTATTCGAAAGAGTAGAATATTGAAAAATCAATATGCCTATATGATTCAAGTAGTATTACATTTGATAATAATTATTTTTTTTACCAAAATATTGTTTTATTTAATCTATATAACTTTTTAAAATTATTTTATATTTCTACATTATTTATTTTATTTTAATTTGAAGAACCATTTAATTTACTAAAAATATTTTATTTATTAACATGCTATTTTATTTTTATTTGATTTTAAGGATTATTATACCAAAAACATTAATATGTTAAAAACTATTAAACATAAAGAAAAAATTAAAAAGTAAATATATAAAAATTAATATACTTTAATAAATAAAATATAGACCCCAATTTTAAAAATTGTAAATAATTTATTTAAAATCATTATAAGATCTCTTAAATAAAAAATTATTAAAGAATTATTATATTCGATGAATAAAAGTATCAAAATCATCCAAGCCTGAGTAATAAGTTCCTCATGAACTGTTATTTTTTAACTGTACTCAACATTGTTCAATATTAAAAAATGCCTGAGTATTGGCAAATGCAGCAAATGAAAAATTTGTGAAGCCATATAAATAGGTTAAACAAGTCTTTTGTTTTTCCTGGACACTTCTATACAAATCTTACTGTGTAACACCCAAGATATTTCCATAGTCCATCAGATCTTGACCTAGACATAAGTCTACTTTAGTTAGGATATTTAGTGTTCTCGGTCTCACATCCTAAAGAAATTTGTGGACGATTAGATGCAACTTTTCTTTCAATAGTTTACTTTATTTTGTGGGTGTCAGGAAAGGGTAATGATTCAATGAATGACAGAGATCAAAGTTGCAAAAATTTTGTGTATGAGGCGGCATACATATTAGAGTTGTGCAAAGTCACCATTAGAGGCAGAGAAGCCAGATCAACTATCTGCAAGACAATCCCCTCAGAGACGGAAGATAGTGAGGGTTTGCATTATAACGATGAAGAGGAGTATGAAATAAAAAAGAAAACCATTGGCTCATCCTCTAAAAATCCCAGAGTGAGTTCAAAAAGCGCCAAAAAAGAGAAACTGGTTACCCCCAAAAAACAAAGCACCATGATTATATCTTCTAAGGAGTACATTGAAGATTATATGGATACAAAGGAAGAGTAAGGCATAACCAGGGGCAAAAGAAAATAGAGGAATAAGTCTACCATGGGTAAAAATAACAAGGGCAGGAAGAGTGATTTGAAATTGGATCAAAAAACTCCTGCGGACAACACCCGTAGTGTTTCCCCTGTTTTAGGTCAAAATCTAAAGAGGAAGCTCCAAGATGACTACCAAAACACTAACCAGACTCCCCAATCCCCTCAGCTCTCTCAACAGCATGACACAGAGATTGATGATAGGCAAGACAATGAATTTTGTTGCTACATGACTGAACAGGGGAAGATTGTTGGGTGGCGAGATGTCAATGTGAAAATAGAAAATATGGGGATTACTAGAGAAATCATAAACCCTAAAGTGATAGAGAAGGAGGGAAGCCAAATCAAGCTGGATGAGCTCATTGACCCTTCTTTAGTGGTGCTCAGTGATAATGCCATGGAGTTTGATATGGACTTGCTGAATAACTCTCGTAACAACATGGTTGATAATTACAGAGACATCAAATGGTTATTCTACAAGGTGGAGGACCTCAAAAAAAGGGCTAACAGGAAGGAGAAGGATAATAGGGAGAAGACCACTAAGGATTTGGAGATTAATAGCAGAGTGGAAAAGTTGGAAGGGAACATGACTAAGGTTGAATCTACCCTTCAGGATAATACCAAGAAGAGGTACAATATCCTAAAGGCCTCCAAAGAGAACACTAACATTATCATTAGGAAACTAGAGGAAAAATTAGATGGACTGGATGTGGACAATACAGAGGTGGAGACTGATCAGAATGCTCAATAGGGTCCCAGTCAGTGCACTAGAGCCAGAACCAACAAGATCAAGGATAAAGACTTGGCACTAGATTTAAAAGATACAGAGCATGATGAAAGCGTAAAACAGAAGATGAGCCATGGTAGACCAAGCCAAACAGGGGAATGCACAGAAATCAATAGAATAGAATGAAATGAAATGGGCATGGGGAAAAAATAAATTAAGGCTTTGTGTTTTAAGCCTTCGAGATTAGATTTTCAAGGATTGGACATCCTCAAAGCATATAGTTATGTCAATATGTGGCCCGTCATGTATTATTACTATAATATTTAATATGAAAAATATTAATTTTATATGTTTGGTCAGAGAATAATTTGATAGTGTTGGAAGAAAAAAAAGTTACCCATAATCGTACAATAACAATAACAGTATTTTAGAATTTAAAGAAATTTTGAGAATGATTAAATCGTCATTTTCTATTAATATTAAAGAATACATTATAAAGTATTTTTGTCTATCATTTTCTTTTAGTTTGATTGTGTTAATGTTTTATTGATATTACTTAATAATTATATTTAAGACTTTTAAGCGTTTTATTAGTATAAATCATATTTAATAGTTAAAATAAGGGAAAATACATATTGAGAAAGATTCTTTAGTTATCATTAATTACATTTAAAATAGATATACTTTAAACTAGAAAATCAATAATATGTTGTCAAGTCCTCGAAAAAAATTAGATACATATGAAGAATTCAAATTCAAATACCTATACTACCTAACCAAAAAAAATCACTGGATAATGGCCAATATGGAATTTGAAATAACACCATGAATATCATGTTGCAAGATATTGTCCCTAATATGTAACCATCATATTTTCTCACAAATGATATAAATAAAATTAATCATGGAAAATTATGTTGCATTAGATGAATCTAGAATTTTAAGGTTTGGTATAGAAGCATTTACTCCTCAACATTGTAGTAAAAGGATTAATTTAAAAAGATAGTTTTGACTCCTTTGAGTGTGCGTTTAATTTTGGTAGTATTGATTGATCAATGCACTTGAAGGGAAATAAATGAAAAATAACATTTTAGTGGTAGGTGACTAAATTGTGGCTAAAGAAACATATTCGCTGATGTGTTCTATGTTAGTGAAAATAATCTTGGAAGATTCTTTTCCTTCAGAAACCCATGAGTATTGAGTTAATTTAGATGAGTCTTTAATGTTTGAAGGGGTCTATTTGGAGTCGTGAGAATGCAAGAGATATAATTTTGTAGTTCCAAGGACCCTCATAAAGCTTATATGGTGTTGTGGGTTAAAGGTGCCAATGTATGGTTATGTTCTAGGATGAGGGTTCATTCTTAGTCAGGATCTGTAGGCACAACAATAGAGGAGCCATGGTAAAGCAAGCCAGGGTCGTGTGAAGCACAAGAATTAGAAGGTGGAGTAGAATGGAATGGGGATGGGGAATAAATATCTTAAGGTTTGTGTATAGTAATCCTTTGAGATTCTATGGTAGTGGAGTGGATGTCCACAAAGCATACAATTATGTCAATATGTGGCCCGTCATGTAATAGTAGTGTAGTATTTAATATTATGCCAAAAATATTAATTTTGTATGTTTGGTCACAACACAATTTAAGTGTTGAAATTCAAATAACTTACTAGTTAGACTAATAAAATAAATTTAGCTTTCGCTAAATAATAGTTAAAAAACATGATAATTAAATTTGATGGATGAAATGATCAAAATCATCATTTAGGTTAATGACAAATTCTGCCAATGAAGCCGTGTGAAGTGGTAAAACAAGTCTTTTGTCTTTGCCGGCTATTTGTATAACAAAGCCTACTCTGTAACAGTCCAGAAATTTGTAGAGTCTATAGTATCTTGATTCAATTATAACACAAAATGTACTAAAGACAAATATAGTATCGTGATTCAATTATAACACAAAATATACTAAAGACAAATAAAAAGTCAAACTTTTTTTCTTCAAATTCTTGAAAATACAGTAAGGTTTTGCCAAATTGTTTGTGATTTTCGACCACAAAATATGTAGATCATGAATAATAAATGCTAAAAATTCTAGAAAAATATGTGCTATTTTCAGATGTTTCAAATTTGCTTAAGAGTAAATTCTGTCTCAAATTTAGGGGCGTCCCTAAAGAAATGTGTAGAAAATTAGCATTGTGGTTACAAATTGACTATGTGGGTACAAATTTCATGTATGAGACTACGTACATGTAGTGAATGCTAGGCGGATGAGAGCTTCGTGAATTATGTGCAATGAAAAATCAAGTAATGATGACGTACATGCAAGACCATGATAGAAATGTGCACCATTTACTGCATTCATTAAATTTAGATATTGTTTCTTTGTTACTTTGTGTTTAGTAGGATGTTAGTTACATTGAGAGATTACCATTAATGTCAAAGTTCATAATGATTGTATAATTGATGTATTTAAATATTTATCTTAATAATAATTTATTTTATAATTGTTTTATTTTATAATTTATTTATTTTATAATTCTTTCATTTTATAATTCATTTTCTGATTTTTTTTAAGACATCTATACAAGAAGTTTTATTTTATTTATTGAAGATTTTTTACTTTTTACAAGTTATTAAATAAAATTTTTATTTACTTAATAATTATTTTCCCATGTTTTAGAATTAGTTAGAATTATTATTATTTTTTTATTATAGAAGTTAAAATTAATAAATAAAATTTTAAATTTTTTTAACAAATAAATCATTATTAATGAATATTTAACAAATATTTATTTTAATAAACAAAATTAACTTTATAATATTATGCATAACATTTTGACTCCTATATGAATCAAGCTTAGGATCAACCTGTTCCAAGAGTCATTGAACTTTATTTATATTATTTATGATTTATGACATAAACATATTGAAAAGGTTTTAAATAATTAATTATATGATAATATTTAAATTTATAATCTAAATATATCCATCCAATAAAAACAAACATTTTTAGAAAGAAAATATAATAAACAAAGAAATATTTGATTTTGAAGAATTTATAATAGAAACGTATTTTTTGTATGAGTTTTTAAGTGAATGGTTGTGTGATAATTTTAAAAATTTATAATATAAACATATCTAACAATTATTTACTATTCTCTATAGTGTACAATATTTTTAGGTAATAATAGTTGCTGCAATCATTAGAGCCTTATATTAATCAATAGTAGAATTTTTTATGAGATTGGTGTTATGAAAATAGATAAAATATTTCTTTATTCTAATCTTTTAAAGATATTACATTCGATATGCATTTTATAAAGT
>MU228378.1:853415-867662 GCA_018584345.1 Thuja plicata | reverse complement strand
CATTTTCCATGAAAGCAAGCCATGAACCTTCAAATGAACAAGACAAGCAAACAAGCAAACAAGATATGCAATGTATATTCAAATTATGCAAAACCTAGGGTTAGATCTAAAAATCAATTGTTAAGAGCAATAATAATCAGCAAATAATCCAAATGACAACTCACATCATGCATTGAACCATGTGAAAAATAAGTGCAAGCTAATAATTAAATGCCCTTTTTTTAATTTTGAATTTTGACCTAGTCAACAAGATTTGATTTGTTTGTTATGAATTTAGATCTCAAACCCTAAATACAGAAAAGAGACCCCTATTAAAAAATAGAGAGCTTTCCAAAAATGTTAGAATTTTAAAAAAATCTTTTCATTTGTGCCCTAGAGAGCCACTTTTCCAAAATAGACCAGGTTTTATAAATTGACCAAATGAGCTATGATATGACCTTTAAATCAAATACACAATGAATGGACCCCTGTAGAATTTCAAGACCTTTCCATAAATGTAAAAATTTCTGAAAAATATGCTAATATGTGCCAAAAATTGATTTTTTATGAAAAATAAATAAAAAATACAAATTACCTCCGAAAAATCTAAATTTTTTATTGAAGCTTCTCTGAGATGTCACCAACCTGAAAAAACAATTTCAGACCAAAAATCCAAGCCGTTTGGGAGATATGATCAAATCATTTAAAATCTAGGGTTTTCATCTCCAAGCAAATCTGCACAAGGGTTAGACTTGAAAAACTTCAATAAAATAACCATGTAAAGATTAGAAAATCTGATATTTGAATAAAATGGAGAAAAATTAGGAGCACCATGCCCCACGATGGACGCCAAAAATGTGTGCATAAATGTTGTCACACTTCTATGAATCATTCCATTCAAGGTTGCTCAAGAATGAGGCCTCAAATATCGATCCATAGCTTGCTAGGCATGGATGTGTAATAATGTAAAATGAAGGCCCTCAGATAGACCTAGTTGTGTCTATTGCAAATACACCATGAAACGAGAGATTCGAATGCATGAAAATGAGATCTAATCTATATGATTGCAATGCATAAAAGGAAATTAATCTAAATGATAACAATGCATATTAATCTATGAAAGGAAATGCAAATGCAAGATTAATCTATGGAAATAAACATGATTCTAATCTATATGAATAGCCATGAATGCAAGAAAGAAGAAAATAAGAAGAGAGCTTGAGTGCTCAAATTCTCCTCCAAAGTTGCTCTCCAAACCTGCAGCATAACAATGCTTGAAAATGAGTAGGAGAGGTCTCCTTTTAAAGGAAAGTGAACGATTGAGATTAAGAGGGAAAAATCAAAGGCTATGATTAAGAGGCAAAAACCCACCACTTAGAAAATGGTGAAGTAAAAGGGATTTTTATTTAATTTTTAATTTAATTCATTTCCTTTTTCAACAAATAAAGTGCTTTAAGTGGGGATTTTTATTTATTAATTAATTAAAAGAGAGGTTTTCTTTCAATTAAATAAATTAGAAGAATTCTATTTAATTAAATGGGAGGAATTTAATTTAATTAAATAAGAGGAATTTAATTAAAAGGGAGATTAAATCTTTTAATTTAATAAGAGGAATTTTATTTAATTAAAAGAGAGATTAAATCTTTTAATTAGATAAAAATGATGAAACCTTAGGAAATATTGAAATAATTGAATAATTGAATTAATTACAATTTGATCAAGGAAATTGATTTGAATTGAAAATGTTGCAAAGCATTGATTCAGAAAATTGATAAAATGGTAAAATAATAAATGGGACCCAAAGTCTAGGTGACCATTTTAGGGTGCTTACACCAGTAACCTTATCAGTTTTAGTTACATTTTGAGTGGTTCTGATGTCTTTCTAACCATGGGTGTTGCCTTTGGTTTCCTCTTCCCCTGCATCATCGAGAGTATCTTTTTTAAGTGACTTGTTTGATTCTTGTAGAATATTTAAAGCTTGTATCAATATTGGCATGTTGCCTGGAATATTTACTTGTGCAGTATCAACTGTTGTGTCCTATTCATCGGTTGTGTACTTTGCAAAAGTGACATCTTCATCTTTATTAACTTTCTCTACTGGGTAATCAATAATGTCAATGATATTACTATCCACAATATTGTCATTTGTGGTGTCTGGCCATGATTCATCTGCAACATCTACATTCTTGATGTCGGTTGTGTCATCTTCTTCCTTATCTAACTCAACAAATGTGTCATCTTTTGTGTCTTTTATTGAGACCTGTTCTTGAGTTTCCTTTTCATCATCTTTCTCAGGGATTTCTTCCTCAGTAGGTCTATTTAGAATCTTACACCATTTCTTATGGCTATCATGTTCAAGTTCTATAAGCTTTCCTTTGAGAAATTTATATGCTCTCAACTTCGGTGAGAACTCCTTTTTATATTTCTCCATCATCTCATCTATTTCTACCTTCTTGGATTCAGGTGGCATGGGAGTAACAAGTACTCTTTCTCTTATTTATTTTTCATTCTTCAAATCAAATATCTATCTGGAGTATAGACTGTCTAATAGTTCCCTCGGTACATTATTGCCCTCAAACTGAATGGGTACATATTTAAACTTGTACATTTTTTCTATGATGGTGTCTTAAACTTTGTTTTGATCTTCTGGATCAAGTTTTGGCCATCTTCTTATGTTAGAATCTATAATAGATCTTGAATTTGCAATAGATTTACAAATGTCATCAATAGATTCTGGAGCTTTTACCTTGACACTTTCTGCCTCTATAGCTTCATCTTTCTCAATGTCTTCAATATCCTCTCGGGTTCTGATGAGCTTCCTTCCTCTTTTGTTTTTCCCTCTCTTTAGTGTTGCAAATTTTGTCTTGTATGTCTTGACCTTTCCTTTCTTCAAAGGTGAAGGAGATGAATCCTTAGATGTTTGGCTTCTTGTTTTAGAAGCAGTTGTTGTCCTTGGATTTTTAGTAGGTGAAGGAGGTGGTGAGTCTGACTTTATTTCCTCTGAGTCATCCTTTTCTTTAGCTTCACCGATAGGTAGCTGTCCTTTAGTTTCTTCCTCCTTTTCAGTTTTGTCTTCTTGCTCAGTTTCTTCCTTAGTTGCCAGCATTATTTTCTTGAGATTCTTTACTATCTTGTCCTTCTTCCTTAAAATTTTCTTAACAGCTAGGCCAAATTTTATTCTTGTCTTGGCCTCCTCATATGTTCCAAACTTGGGTTTTTTCTTATCCAGTGGCTCATTAATTAAGGCATCAATTGCCTTAGATGCAAGATCAATGTTTATCTCATACTCCAATGGTTGTAACCATGTTGTCCTTGGTACAACGGGTTTGATGTAAGTATTATGTGTATCAACCATAAAACATATTTCATCTTTATACTTCTCAAAGAGTTTTTTGGGGATCCTTACGCTCTTTTGCATTCGGTCTTTGAATGCATTGAAGTATTCATCCATGACTATCTCAAAATTTTCTTCCAGTGAGGCTACATGCTCACTGATCTGCATGGTGACCGGTTTGGTGCTATCCCATTTCACTTTTCCTACTGATGGGAATGTTTCTTGAAAGTAGAAGAATATATACATGATTAGTGAGCCAAACTTACATATGTTTGACATCACATTCCTGATAGTCTTTAAGTTATCTTTTAACTCATTCAGTAGTAGTTCAGATAAATCCAACTGGGTTCCTTTCTTCACAATCTTTTACACTATATCCACTACACCAGATGCAATGTTGTTCAATCTACTGGATTGGAAGAATTTGTATCCTAGAACGCATGCACCAAATTTCATCTCATCATTGGTTATGGTGGAAATTTTTAGTCCTTTGCCATCCCATTTGGCTCGTATCATTTTTTTTGTCTCGGCCTTAGGTGGATGCTAAAGTTCTTTTATTTTCTCGGTTACAGGGTAACCGGTGACTGCATGGATAACATCTCAGGTTATCATCTTCGGTTCATCAAACCAAAGTTTATGATTGTACATTCAACTTAGTACTAACTGAATCCACTCAGTTTTGAAGACCTTTGGGAACATTAGGGAATTGGTGAGCCCTTTTACTTCTATATGCTTGTGCTCATCTTATAGTGTTCCATCTTTGTTGCATAGCTTCTTATAAGCTTCTTCAACCTCTGAATCTCCTGTCTCTACAATATTGCAGTGTATGAAAGATTGAACATGTTCCACAAGAAAAAACGTAGTTAGTATTTGTGAGAATGCTCAAGCATCATCGGGTTGTGAGGCAACCTCAGGATGAATCTTGTAGTTTGGTTCATCACATGCCAAATTCTTGATGAGCTTGAACTCATCCTTCTTTGTGTTCTTTGATTTCATAGTTCTTGATGTCGAGGCCATTTTCAGAATTAGGGCTTTTTGTGAAATGTGTTGAACTTAGTTGTTGGTTCTATAGAACTTACTATTTATGCTTGCAAATATTTTTGATCTATGTGGAGTGGTGGTCATTGGGTTGTGGAGATTGTGTGATTCTTTCACTCTGTGCTCAAAAATCACTCTTCGTCGCTATGCTATGGTCGCGGTGAATAATGAGACTGACTAGTTGCCTTTTTATAGCAGTTTGACCTAAATGTGTGTCATAAATTCTTACCAACTCCTCGGTTATGAAGATGGAGTTCTTCAGTTAAGACTTCAAACTTTCCTTCGGTGACGACATGTCATTTTGATGTGGTTGATTATACCTCTTGCCTTTACCGACGAGTTTCTGTATTGTAAACCACTTGTTCACTTTTCTCGGTTATCAACCAGGCTTGGTTTATACCAGCAACTTTGCTTTTAAGTCATGCTTCTCGGTAAGTGTAGGCAGTCTCAACTTTGAGTGTATACCGACAAGTTATGGTATGTATACCCGATAGCATAGTTATCACAGATTTTTTAACAAGTAATACCATGATGCATCTTTATTATGCTAATTTGGAATTTAATCAATATTTTATGAAACTGATGTAAGGTAATCACTTGGATAATGCAGTTCCATATTTACTTATTCTACTTAGGTGGGGGTGGTGATGTCACCAGATCCATTGGATGGGGTGTAACCATTTGCATTGCTTGGTCTAGCTTCATCATTGTTTGAAGCTTTTCTCCACATTTTGTCTCTTTCCCTCTGGATGTCTTCAATGGTGTTTCCATTGGGATATGTGTTGGTCTCTATCATTTAGTCTCTACAGTCTTTCTTGAGATGACCAACTTTATGATAGTGTAAGCATGCCATTCTGGGGTTAGCCGAGCCTCTAGAATTTCTAGTCCACTATGTCATACAGTTTGGAGCAATGTGACCATATCTTCTACATGTTGTACAATTTGTCCAAGTGTTTTAATCCCATACATACTAGTTATCAACTCTCTTTGGTTGATAGGGATTTTCTTGACCTTTAGGCTTCCATGCTTACCTTTTCTTTTTCCAGAATTCAAGAGTTATGTGTCCATTCATTTTTTAAGTAGGACAATATTTGTCCATGTAGGTTTCCTTCTTTAGTTGTCTGATCTCAGACTTACATTCATATGCTTTATGTCCTTTCTTGTTACATTTATAATAGAATCCTATGAATGAAAATGTAGATTTAGGAATACCTTTCATTTTTCCTTTGCATACATTTGATGTATGGCCTTGCTTTCCATAGTGATTGCATGTAAGATTTCTTGGTCTTGAATTTTTATTTATTCTTTGGATCAGTTTGATTTGATGATTCTCCATTCTTGGTAAAACTTAGATCAGTATTGTTGTTGACTCTTCATTGTCCTTCAAGAAAATTATCCATTCTTTTATTTCTTTCTTCAGCTTTCTTGATAATTTCATTGTGTTTCTTCTGAATTCTTATTTCATGTTTCAACTTTTCATTCTCATCCATCAGTTCAATGATAGCTTCTATTCTTTCAATGAGTTCAACATTTATTTTGTTTGCCACTTGATTCATAAGAATAATCTGATTTGTTATCTCATGGTGATGATCTATAAGTCTTTGTATTTCAAAATCTTTTTCTTGTAGATTTTCTGTAATCTTTCTTCTATCATAAATAGCTAGTGTTCTTTCTTGCTCAACCTTTCTAGCATTGTTCATGACATCGATCATCCTTACCATTTGTGTCTCTTGACCGATTTGTAGAGATTTAACTTGTCTAGCCAGATGCAGATTGATTTCAGTTAGGCTTGTGATGCTTTCTTCTGATATATCTGATGCTTTTCTTGTAGTTGATCCTGAAGACTCAAAAGAATTTGGTATCTGTTCCTCATGATAATCTGTCTCATTACAGAGAGATGTCATAATCTTACTTTCATCTAACAGTTTTCTCATGTTGATTCTGGCTTCTTTATACTGTTCATAGAACATCTAAATTTATAGCTTTTTATTCTCAATATTCTTATCAAGACTATACTTCTCCATTGTATGATCTTTTCTCTTAAGCAATTAAGCTTTCCAAGAAGAGACTTAGCTCTAATACCAATTTTTGGAATTAATGTGAAGAATGTACTGAGAGGTGAGGAGTGAATCACTACCTCTAAAACTTTTATATCTTTTAATAAATTAAACTTTGTAATCAATTTTATATCCATTCAATCTGATCTATACTATCTTGATGCGAGTTATATCAATTCATAACATTAACATACATGTGGACATTCATAGAAATATTCATGAAAGTAACTGACACATAACCCAATATATGATATCGCAGAAAACTCATGTTAGGATGTAAAAATTGTGGTGGGGATGGCACCCACAAAATCTTCACTATCTATAGATTGGAATGGGTCAGTTAAGGCTTACAATTTGATCACTTCTGATAATCTACCCAGTTAAGAGTATCTGTGGAGACCTGTTAAAGTCTACTCTGTTAGGAGCTTTAGAAACACTATTGAGTGTGCACTCGGTTAAGAGATTTGTAGTTGGACTGTTAAATCCACCTTTCTTGAAAGGATTTTTACACTTTGCTCCACTTGTTAGAATGATGGAAAATTACAAATTAACTTGGTAAATGTAATCTCCTATTGTTGATACAGATCCATTTCATTTTACATGAATGATATTATCACCTAATGTGATTGAGTAATACCTATGATTCTCAGTAGCCTCTATTCTTGGTTCTTGCTAGCCAAATTCACCTTTTTTTGTTCTGGTTCTTGAAAGTTTCAATCTGATCCATAGATTTGCACATTGGCTTCATTCACCTTCTCCTCTATATTCACATACTTGTTAATCAATGATTGCATCATATATTTATAAGATGGATTGACATCTTCAAGTTTAGAGAAAAACAATGTTAACTCTAAGATCAGGTTTATAGCTTGTACCTAGATCTCCTAGTCTATGTGTTATAAATCAGTTAGATTAATTAAAGCACTTACATTCATGTTTCTTATCCCTAAAGAAATGGATTTAAAACAAATAAATATCCTATAAATAGAATAAGATTTCTTTATCTGACGTGGAAGTTAGATCCACTTTTTGCGGGCTGCGACTGACTCTTGGTTCTTGATGGTCAGTTATGCTTAACTGTCTTTCGGTTTTGTTCTTTCGATTGCACTTTATCTGTTTCATCGGTTTGAACTTTATATTGCATGTCAGGTTCCTCTTTATCTTTCTTCTTTGCAATTTCGGTGTACACACAAAGTTGTTTCATCGGTTCTCTTTGTACTTAGTCATTTCAGTGATCTCTTTTATATCTGATTTTTGGTTTTCTCTTTGTTCTGTCTTTTGGTGTATGCTTACCAAAAGTGTTGTTTCCATACTAATGGAAAATTAATGTCATCAATCCCCCCCTTTGACATTAGTATAAAAAATTGATATGTGCAAAATACTAACAAAATGTTAAGTATATACAACATATATGATCCTTAGTCATTTAATGACTCCCCCCTATGTATATGTTGGTATATCTATACATATGAGAGTGAGAGCATTTTGTGAGAGGTGGAGGGATTGAAGAGAGGAGAGATTCCCTAGTATAGGGGAGATGGTGCCATCTAAATTCAGGTGGGATAAGTTGGGGCGATGAGGGAGTGAAAGGAGGGATCACAGGTGATGGCAGACCACTTGAAGAGGTGTTCATGGAAATTGCAGCTTTGAAATGGAAGAGCAATTGTTGTTGTTGAGAGAGGGAGGAAGAGCGGAGACTGAAAAGATGCAGAGCATGATGAAAGCGTAAAATAGAAGACGAGCCATGGTAGACCAAGCCAAACAGGGGAATGCAAAAAAATCAATAGAATAGAATGAAATGGAATGGGAATGTGGAATAAATAAATTAAGGCTTTGTGATTTATCCTTCTAGATTAGATGTTCAAGGATTGGATGTCCTCAAAGCATATAGTTATGTCAATATGTGGCCCATCATGTATTATTACTGTAATATTTAATATTATGTGAAAAATATTAATTTTATATGTTTGGTCAGAGCATAATTTGATAGTTTTGGAAGAAAAAAAAGTTACCCATAATCATGCAATAACAATAACGATATTTTAGAATTTAAAGAAATATTGAGGATAATGAAATCGTCATTTTCTATTAATATTAATATTAAAGAATACATTATAAATTTTTTCTGTTTGTCATTTTCTTTTAGTTTGATTGTGTTAATATTTTATTGATATTACTTAATAATTATATTTAAAACTTTTAAGCATTTTATTAGTATAAATCATATTTAATAGTTAAAAGAAGGGAAAATACATATTGAGAAAGATTCTTTAGTGATCATTAATTCCATTTAAAACAGATAAACTTTAAACTAGAAAATCAATAATATGCTATCAAGTCCTCGGAAATAATTAGATACATATGAAGAATTCAAATTCAAATACCTATACTACCTAACCAAAAAAAATGACTGGATAATGGCCAATATGGAATTTGAAATAACACCATGAATATCATGTTGCAAGATATTGTCCCTAATATGTTACCATCATATTTTCTTACAAATGATATCAATATAATTAATCATGGAAAATTATGTTGCATTAGATGAATCAAGAATTGTAATGTTTGGCATAGAAGCATTTACTCCTCAGCATTGTAGTAAAATGATTAATTAAAAAAATAGTTTTGACTCCTTTGAGTGTGCATTTAATTTTGGTAGTATTTAATTTTGGTAGGTGACTAAATTGTGGCTGGTGACTAAATTGTGGCTAAAGAAACATATTGGTTGATGTGTTCTATGTTAGTGAAAATAATCTTAGAAGATTCTTTTCCTTCAGAAACCCATGAGTATTGAGTTAGTTTAGATGAGTCTTTAATTTTTATAGTTCCAAGAGAAATCATTTTTGTAGTTCTAAGGACCGTCATACAGCTTATATGGTGTTGTGGGTTAAAGATACCAATGGATGATTATGTTCTAGGATTAGGGTTCATTCTTAGTCAGGATCTTTAGGCACTCATTAATCCATAGGATACTATACTAGAAGTGAAATTTTATAGACAAGAATGTGGGAGAGGAGGAAAATGAATTAGAGGTAGAGTTGTCTTCGGGTGATGATGGCTTGGATTTATAGGGTTAAAACTAGAAATGAATATATAACATAGCATTAATTTCTATGACTTTAAATAGAGTGGTGATATTATCTTTACATCATTTATATGCCTTTTCTATAGCCTTCTTTTGGATATTTTCGTAGTTAACATTTGATTTACTAATTGAAAACAATACAATACTGCGAGAGTTCTCCACACAACCATCCACCCACAGCCTCAAACCAACTCCGCTACCCATGTAGACTTGTTTTATTTAATATATTAAACCATTTTATATTTTAAACATATTTAAATTTACTGTATTTATTAAAAACCATTTTTTGAAAATTTGTTTACGAATTATTGCACTAAAAATATTGCTAGACTAATAGAAACTATTAAACATAAAAAAAAGGTATAATAAATATATTTGAACGTATATTTTAATAAATAAAAATTAAAAAATGAAGAATAAGTATATAAAAAATCATGTACTTTAACAAATAAAAATTAGGCCCCTCTTTTAAAATATAAAATAGTTCATTTAAAATCTTTATAAAATTACTTAATTGAATCAAGAATAATATATGATTAAATTTGATGAATGAAATGATTAAAGTCATCATGCCAATCAATGCTTTCACTAACGAAAAATTTAGCGAATCGAAAAGCTGTGAAGCCATATGAAAAGGTTAAACAAGTATTTTGTTTTATCCAGACAATTGTGTACATGTAAGAAATGTCTAGAGTCAATAATATCTTGACCCAAACATAAGTCTAGTCTCGTCAAGATAATGAATGTTCTCACACGCTAAAGAAATGTGTGAAAAAATAGCATGCAACTTTTCTTTCAGTCTGTTTACTTGGTTTTGTGGGTGTCGGGAAAGGGTAAGGATTCAATGAATGACAATGAATAGAGTTGTCAACGATATGCAAGACAATGACAAATTAAGAAAATGGTGGGTAATGACAATGTAAAGGGTCGGTAACGACAATGCAAGTAATGGCTATGCACATGCAAGACCGGGACATAAATGTTTATTCATTTGGCATTGTTACTTTGCTTTTGCTAGGGTTTTTATTACATTGAGGGATTCCAAGTAATGTCAACGTCCAGAGTTCTTTCTTCTTATAATTTGTTTAATCTATTAAGAATATTTTATTTAGTTAATAATTTTTTATTATGTTTTAGAATTATAAAAAATAAAAAATTATCTAGTTATGGAATTTCAAATTAGTTTAATAAATTATAAAGACTCTTTACAAATAAATTATTTGTTCATATGAATATTTATTGTAATGATCAAATTTAATTTTTTCTATGTCATAAATCATTTATCAACTAGCACTTGTACCTATAAGAGGTTCAAGGAACAACCCATAGATTTAGGTTATTAAAGGTAATAATGAAGGAAGTTGACATAATACTAGCACTTGCACCCAAAAGAGGTTCAAGGAATTTGTTCATAGAAAATTGAGCGATAAAATTTAATTGAAGGTCTATGGAAAACAGAGTCAAAGAAACACAGTTTTGTTAACCATTAAATGAAACTAGTAATGGTTTGTGATTAGAATGCAAATGTCCTTGATTTTGTAGGCTATTCTATTGAAAAATCATTGATGGATTTATCTATATACATGAGGAGCTACAAAACTTTAAATGAACCCATAAATTGTAGAATGGGAGAAAAATGCAACTAACGGGCTTTAGAACAATTCAATTTTTGCACCAATAAAAAACCTACATTCCTTATTTCCCATTGTCGACATCTAGATACAAAAAAAAATTTCATAACAAACATAAAGAAATCATATATGTGATATATCCTAACCTTACATATTTTACAAAATATTGGTTGGCAACATGCAATTAACTATTACGAGGGAATCATTTACCAACCAAATCTCATAAATCATCTCCAAACATTGTAAAATTTTGAATAGGTCATTCCTCGACATGTTAGTGCACTCGAAGTCAACCCAAATAGACATCTAATAACAAAATGAATGTTCCCAATGTACTCTTCTTGAGTTCAAGAAATTTCAACAAAATAGCGTACACTGACATATCTTATTAGATTGACTTATTTTTCT
Organism: Thuja plicata; assembly: GCA_018584345.1. Lineage (NCBI taxonomy): Eukaryota > Viridiplantae > Streptophyta > Pinopsida > Cupressales > Cupressaceae > Thuja > Thuja plicata. The sequence continues at coordinate 856,127 of MU228378.1, read as the reverse complement.
CTATTCTAGCTCCAACTTAGTTTGTAGACTTGTAGACACCTAAAAATATCCTCATAAAACTAACAACCTTTGACTATTAATTAAATAAGCAGTTTTATTTTTTAATTAATTCATTAACCTCTTCTACTATTATTTTAATAAATATTTATTAATTATTTAAATAATTCATTAGTCCCTTCCTTCTAAAAATTAAATAAATTCACTTTTATTTAATTATCACTTTTACCATAGTCTATTTCCTATACTGATTAAATAAAAACCTTTGTTTATGTTGTAAATTCATTAATCCTCTTCTTTCCATTCTAGCCAGTCACCTTTATTCACATGGATCAACTCCTAATTTTTTTTCTTGCGCTAGTTGTTGCTTGTCTCTTCATTTGATATTTTCCATGTTTCCTCTGTCTAGGTGAAATGCACTTTGAAGAGTCAACACACCTCCTCCACCTCTTAATCCTAACCACTCATTTTCTTATTACCTCTTAATCCTATCCACTCATATAAAAACCTTACCTAACCTTCTATCCTATGTAATCTCCTATTGCCTCTAAATCTCAACTGTTGGTTTTTATGATGTTTCTGTAAAAAGATATTTTCTCCTCATTTTGAGACTAATCATGCAATCATCTCATTCTATCTTGTGCAATCTTGGACATCTTATGCTACCATCTTGTTATCTCATCATCTTGCTATCAATATCCTTATCAATTTATCATCTTACTATAACTTATATTAGCATTTGCTATCAATAAACCACCTCCATTCTATCTAGCCTCTTGTGGTTTGTGCTACACAACTGAGAGCATCAATATTTCAGCAACACAAGATCACGATTGATTGGAGGACAATGAAATCAAGTGTTTCATGAAGTCGTTGGGTTTGATTTGATGTTTATCTAACATGTTTATTGTTTTTTCATCAAGTAGTATTCTCATGGATGATGATTGAATGCTTATGAATTACCTTTGAACTAAATAGCTATCTCTTGTATAATAAGGAAACATGTCGTCTCATTTATTAATTCTATTAATTAATATAAAAAACAAAGCATTATTAAATGAAATCATAATTAACAAACCACCGGGAAAAAAAATATAGGCGAGAACCTGACGATTTCCGGACATAAAATTTATTTTTCAGGGAGCCACAAATAGCCTATTGGCTAACTATCGACTAGTTACAATACTCTCTATAAATGTAAGATCTTTAGGTAGCAAATCTCTACATCCTTGACTCTTTTCTCTTTCTCATATGAATATGTCACTGTCGTTCCAATAGAGCGGTTCCTATTGCTTATGATTTGACAATGCAAAAGGTGACAATTTACTAGCATAAAATTTATTTTTCAGGGAGCAAAGATCCCACAAATAGCATATCAACTAATTACAATACTTTCTATAAACGCAAGATCTTTAGATAAAAAAATCTTTACATACTTGACTCTTATCTTTTTCTCATATGAATATGTAACCCTCTCTCCAATAGAGCTGTTCCTATTGCTTATGATTTGACAATGCAATTAAACTAAAATCATTAACAATGTTATTGAATAAAATCATTGGTGTTGTGGTATTATTTTATGATACCGTGCAACTCTTTTACCTCTGTAAGTGAAAAACTTTACTCCCAGACACTTTACCCACACAGTGGAAGCTTAAAATTACATAAACCATGCATTGGAACCCTTGGAACGTTCACATTCATACAACTAATTCGTCTGACATTTTGTCAAACAGTTGGCATGCCTGTTCTATTTTTCTACAATCGTTATATTTGTATTGACATCTTTACAGTGAGCCCTGTTTTTATTTCACTGGTGTTTCTCTTCTTTGTGTTTTTATTTATTTTTGAACTAATTTGTTCGTTTTGCTGAATTATTTGATAGAAAGTTTCAAAGGCATTTTCGGCGAATCCGTTATGCATATATATACACTAAAACTCTGCATTCCCTGAGTCCACATTTCTTTGAAACATTATGTCAAACAGTTGACATGCCTTGTCTATGCTTCACAGTTTCCAGACAAAGGTGCATCTTATATACTGCTGCATAGGCAACAAGAGTATTTTAGATGTCTTACCCAGTTTCCTCTCGCATTTTTTATTTCACCTCATTTCATAAATTGTATATTCTCGTAATTTAATGAAAACTTTATAAAACTTGTTCAATAAACTACAAATATGATGGAGAATAATACCATAACTATTGTTTAATGTTTTCTTCAAAAAGCTTTCCACATCGTAGATAATGACTCAATAAATTCCCTCAACCATTCTCCCAATTTAATTGTATTGGTAAATTACATGGAAAATAATGAAAATTTAATATCTCCGTAAATTACATGGAAAATAATGAAAATTTAATATCTCCGTATCTTACGAATTGTTAGATTTAAAAAAATTCGTAAACTGTACAGCTGCTTTTGAGGTTCCAATTGAAATGATAAAATTACTCCTTTAAACTAACCATGAAGCTTCTTCCACAACCTAATTTATTTAAAGATTAGTGTTTGAACCAAAATGGTAATGGGATAGATTAGGTACCAGATAAAGCGGTGCTTACTGATTTTTGCAGTTCCTTCACAAAGATAATTAAACTTAATATTGAACACAATATTCTGGGAAGGCCAGTGATAATTCTGGAGCCAAGTTTTCTGTCTTTGTATTTTCAGTGGCTGCCAGATATGTAACCCCTGTTACATTCTTTGGACATATTAA
>MU228378.1:815987-832424 GCA_018584345.1 Thuja plicata | reverse complement strand
TACATGTATACACATACATACATGTGTATATATACACATATATACACATACATACATGTGTATATATACACATGTATACACATATACACATATATACACATGTGTATATACACACATATGTGTATATAGATATGAGCATTTATATACACATGTGTGTATATATAAATACATGTATATATACTATATATATACATGTATGTATATATACACACAAGAGTATATACACACACATGTATATTCACACACATGTGTGTATATATACACATGAGTGTATATACACATGTATATACACTCATGTGTATATATACATACATGTATCTATACTATATATGTACATGTGTGTATATACACTCATGTATATATACATACATGTATATATACACATGCATATATACACATGTGTATATACACACACACATATATATACACATGTATATATACACAGATTTATATATACATTCTGATAGCAATATAATATTAACACAAAAATGGGAATGCATTTTCCTTCACAAAATAATACTCTCAATTCCAATTCCAATTTTCAATTCCAATACCAGGTCCTGAGGGGGAATTGTGGAATGCTCAAAAAGGCCCAAAATTAGAATTCGCATAACCCTATTCCAATTTTTAATTTTGGAACCAAACAGGGAATTGAACATTTTGGGAATTTGGAAATGCCAATTCCCGTTCAATTCCAATTCCACCCCTCAACCAAACGGGCCCATAGTTATGTCAATATGTGGTCTGTCATGTATTATTACTGTAATATTTAATATAATGTGAAAAATATTAATTTTATATGTTTGGCCAGAGCATAATTTGATAGTATTGGAAGAAATATAAGTTACCTATAATCGTGCAAATAATAATAACAACAGTATTTTAGAATTTAAAGAAAAATTGAGCATGATGAAATTGTCATTTTCTATTAATATTAAAGAATACATTATAAAGTATTTTTCTATTTTTGTATGTCATTTTCTTTTAGTTTGATTGTGTTCAAATTTTCTTCATATTACTTAAAAATACATATTGAGGAGGATTCTTTAGTGATCATTAATTCTATTTAAAATCAATTAACTTTAAACTAGAAAATCACTAATTTATTGCTATCAAGTGCTCGTGAATTATTGGATGCATATAAAGAATTCAAATTGAAATACCTTTACTACCTAATTAAAAAAATCACGAAATCAAATTGAAATACCTATACTACATAATAAAAAAATCACTACATAAAGGCCAATATGGAATTTGAATAACACATGAATATCAGTGAGATAACTTTCTCTCCATGTTGCAAGATATTGTCCCTAATCTGTAACCATCATATTTTCTCACAAATGATATGAACAAAATTACTCATGGAAAATTATGCTGCATTAGATAAATAAAGAATTGTAAGGTTTGGTATATAATCATTTACTCACGAGCATTGCAATAAAAGGATTAATTTTTAAAATAGTTTTGACTCTTTTGAGTGTGCATTTAATTTTGGTAGAATTGATTGAACAATTCACTTGAACAAAAATAAATGAAAAATAACATTTTAGTGGTAGGTGACTAAATTGTAGCTAAAGAAACAATTTAATTTCATATTGGGTGATGTGTTCTATGTTAGTGAAAATAATGTTGCAAGATTCTTATAACTCTCTTTTGGAGCAACTACGGATGTGTATATTTATTGTTATAGTTAACATTTTAGGTTATGGATGCTTTAAGTTTGATTTACTGATTGAAAACAATACAATATGGAGAATTAATATGTTAGTATGATCAAAGTAATGGTACATTAGATGATAAACTAGTCAATTTATTTTAAAACACTTATCTAATAAACACACATAAACTAATCATGAATTGCTCTATTTACTAAAACATTATTTTGTTTAATATATTAAACCATTTTATATTTATATATTATTTATTTAATTTCTATTTTAAAAAATATTTACATTTACTATATTTATTAAAACCTATTTTAAAAAAAATTATTTAAGAATTATTGCGCTAAACTTATTACTAGACAAATAGAAACTATTAAACATAAAAATGAAAAATAAAAAATAGGTATAATAAATATATTTGAAAGTATATTTTAATAAATATAATTTTTAAAAATGTAAAATAAGTATATAAAAAATCATGTACTTTAACAAATAAAATTTATGACCACACTTTTAAAATAGAAAATAGTTCATTTAAAATCGTTATAAAATTTCTTAATTGAATCATTAATAACATATGATTAACTTTGATGAATGAAATGATCAAAGTCATCATGCTGACCAACGCTTCCACTAACCGAAAATTTAGGGAATCAAAAAGTTGTGAAGCCATATGAAATGGTTAAACAAGTCTTTTGTTTTATCTGGACAATTCTGTAACAGCCAAGAAATTTGCAAAGTCCATAATATCTTTTCCCAAACATTAGTCTGGTCAAGATATTGAATGTTCTCACACACTAAAGAAATGTGTGGAAAATTAGCGTACAATTTTTCTTTCAAACAGTTTACTTTATTTTGCAGGTGTTAGGAAAGGGTAAGGATTCAATGAATGACAATGAATACATGTTAGACTTGTGAAAATTTTTGTGTAGCAGGTGGCTTACATATTAGAGTTGTGCAAGTTCAGTGTTAGAGGTCGGGTCAGCAACGATATGCAAGACAATGACAAATTAAGTAAATGGTGGGTAATCACAATGCAAGTAATGGCTAAGCACATGTAAGACCGTCACATTAATGTCGATTCTTTTGACATTATTACTTTGCCTTTGGTAGGACGTTTATTACATTGAGGGATTCCAAGTAATGTCAAAGTTCATTGTTCTTTCTTCTTATAATTTATTATAGAATATTTTTATTTACTTAATAATTCTTTTATTATGTTTTAGAATTCTTTTTTAAAATATGTTTTATTTAGTTATGGAAATCAAAATTAATTTATAAATTATAAAGACTCTTTATAAATAAATTATTTGTTCATATCAATGTCTAATAAATATTTATTCTAATGATCAAATTTAATTTTTGTTGTCATAAATCGTTTATCAATCGGTACTTGTACCTATACGGGGTTCAAGGAACAACCCATAGATTTAGGTTGTTAAAGTAATAATGAAGGAAGTTGACATAATACTAGCACTTGCACCCAAAAGGCGTTCAAGGAATTTGTCAATAAGAAATTGAGAGATAAAGTTTAATTGAAGGTCTAGTGAAAAATGGAGTTAAAGAAACATAATTTTTTAAACTGTAAAGAAAATAGTAATGGTTTGTGATTACAATACAAATTTCCTTGATTCCGTAGGCTATTTTATTGTAAAATCATTGATGAATTTATCTATACACATGAGGAGCTAAAAAACTTCAAATGAACCCATAAAGTTTAGAATGGGATAAAAAATGCAAGTAACATGCTTTATAACAATTCATTTTCTGCAAAAATAAAAAAAATTCATTCCTCATTTCTCATTGCCAGCATCTAGATGCAAACACAACTTTCACAACAAATAAAAAGAAATCATGTATCTGATATACCCTCACCTAACATATTTTACAAAATAATGGCTGACAACATGCAATATGCAATTAACTATTATGAGGGAATCATTTACTAGCCAAATATCATAAATCATCTCCAAATATTGCAAAATTTTGATTAGGACCTTCCTTGGCATGCCAAAGCACTCCAAGTCAACCCAAAAAGTATCTAATAACCAAATTAATGTTTTCAATGTACACTTCTTAAGTTCGAGGAATTTCAACATAATAGTGTACATTAACATGTCTTATTAGATTGACTTGTTTTGGTCTACGCTAACTGCATCTTAGTCTATAGGCTTGTAGACACCTGAAAATATCCTAATGAAACTATAACAAAATTTAACTATTAATTAAATAGGCATGTATTCTTATTTAATCAATTCATTAACCTTTTCTACTATTATTTAAATAAATAATTATTAATTATTTAAATATTTCATTAGTCTTTTCTTTCTAAAGTTTAAACAAATTCTTATCTATTTAATTTATCCCTTTTACCATAGTCTATTTCCTCTACTTATTAAATAAAGCCATTACTTTATTTTATAAAATCACTAATCCTCTTTTGTCCATTCTAGCCAGTCAGCTTTATTCACATGGATCAACTCCTAATTTTTATCCTTGTGCCACTTGTTTCTTGTCTCTTTATTTGATATTTTCTACCTTGCATATGTCTAAGTTCAATGCACCTTTCAAAATACCTCTTCCACCTCTTAATCCCAAGCACTCATTTTCTTATTACCTCTTAATCCTATCCACTCATTTAAAAACCTTACCTAACCTTGCATCCTATACAATCTCCTATTGCCTCTCAATCTCAACCATTGGTTTTCATGAGGTTTCTATAAAAAAAAAATTTCTCCACATTTTGAGACTAATCATCTTATGACCTATCTTTTGCAACCTTGGACATTGTATGCTACCATCTTGTTGTCTTATCATCTTTCTATCAATATCTGTATCAATCTATCATCTTAATATCACTTGCATTAGCATTTTCTTATCAATAAAACACCTCCATTCTCTGTAGCCTCTTGTTCTTTGTGCTGCTCAACTAAGAGCATAAAAATTTCATCAACACAAGATCTTGGTTTATAGGACCAAAAGGGAATATGTGTTTCATGAAGGGATTGGGTTTGACTTGGTGTTTATCTAACATGTTTATTGTGTTTTCTTAAAGTAGTTTTCTCTTGGATGGTGATTGAATGCTTGTGATTCCTTTTGCTTATGATCGGGTTTGATTAGGTTTTCATAGTATTTGCATGAAATTTTTAATAGTCATTATTTTGACACGGTCAATGAGACCCTGGTCCCTTTTACTAACTTGTTATTTCTTGTAGGAAGTCTGTTTTTGTAATTTCAGGTCCAAAATTGTTGAAAGTAGCATAATAACATTTCTGACACCTAGTCTTGCATTTCTAAGACCTAAAGTGGCATTTATGCTCTCTAATTTTGTGTTTATGCACTTTTATTTATAGACTAGCATTTTTGCACTCTAGACTGACATTTTTTATATAGAGTGGCATTTTTGCTACTCTTGTGTTTTATCTTTGAATATAGTGACATTTCTTCTTTATGTTGTGGTGTTCTTTCATTTAGGGTTTGTAGAGTTGCATTTATGTGAAGGTATACCTAGATTTTTACTTTCTGTTCTTACATTTTTGTGATAGAATAAACTAACATTTTATCTGCTTTCAATTTTTGGCTAACTCTAAGTGACTAACAAGTGGTGCAACTTGTTCACATTTTTCTAAGACTTGATTTGAAACTACTAACACAATTGTGGTTGTATATTTGGACTTGGAGTTTATAAATACACTTGTTTGTTTTCTTTAGAATAAAAAATAGTCAATTAGTGCACTAAAAAGAACCCAAGTATTTGATGTATTTGATGCTTTAGCACATTTATGTTTAGTTTAGATGCTAAGATAGAACAAATGTATCCTCTCCCCTTGCCTTCATGGATCTTGGGTATAAAGGAATTTTTTCTATCTTCTATTGGGTCTTCCTTGGAGGAAAAAGAGGTACTCACCCCAAGGGATGAATGAAGTAGTAACAAGCTAAAGCCAAGCTCTTCTAAACTTCTATATAAGAAATGTATTTGTGATTAATGTCATGATCAATGGGTGATTACTATACCATGATGAATATCTCCCTCAATACCCATGTGGTATGATAAAACCTACAAAATGTAACTTATATAAACTAGGAGGCATCTTTAACAGGGCCAATCTGTTGCAAGTATAGCTTCATGAAAAAATGCCCTTACTAGAAACCATTTTGTTGTAGTGGATAAAATCCTTCCTACTTGTTGTAATAAGGATTATGATACGTGCATCCAAAAAATCCCTCGTGTGTACTCTTTAATTTGAGATAAGGAATTTCTTGAGATCATTTGGGTCTCTAGGAAATTTTATGTTTGGTAAGCCCGAGAAGTGAGTGCCATGTAAAGGGTGATGATCTAAAACTAATTGAATGTGTGAAGATGTTAAGTTGATGATCACCAAGCTACCGAAAGTTAATGCAAGAAATTAAATTAGTTAATGTATTGTATTGTCATTGTGTCAACTTGATATAATCTGATTGGTTATATTCCAAGTGTCAAAGACTTCAAAGAATCAGAAAGATAAAGGTTATGATATTAGTAATGCATAAAATATCAGCATTAACTAAGTGACTATAAACACTTGTGGGCAGTGCACATAGACGGATAGAGAAAGCTGAAAGTAAAGTCACATTGATGCCCGACCAACAAACCCAAAAAGCACTACCAACAAGAAAAGTTACAAGCATTATCAACGAGTAGAACTTCATAGTGATGCCCAAAAAATAGACAACCCCGATAGAGATGCTCGAGGAGAACTAAAGTGTTGACTGAAGCTAACAAAGAGGTAAAACACCGAAAGGTACTGAAGTTTAGAAATGACAAAAGACTTCGCTGGAAAGAGCTAAAGGAGTTAAGTGGTTGCTAAAAAATTTTTCATCGACAAGTTAAAGCCAGAGATAAGAGAAAGATTTAAAGTTGTTTTATTCCAGTTGTCAAGGAAGAAATCTACAGGATAAAACTGAAGTAAAGCTTTAAAGTAAGATTGGCTAAGTTTGTGGATCATGCCAAGAACAAGAAAGTCAAGAACTGAGAAAGTCAAGAACTGAGAAAAGGTAAAATCATGTCTATAAAGAGACAAGCTAATTCATTGTGAATTAGCGGTGAATAGAGAATAAGGATGTTGAAGAGAAATTGATGAAGGAAGACTTCAATCAGACCTAATCAATCAAGCTGAAGAACATAACTAATTCTGCAGATACCGAGCAATAGAGAAGCACAACATCACCGAGAAAAAAAAAGTGGAGCAAAGGTATTGAAAGGAGACATTGATCAAAAAGGTATTATGAGCTTACAATAGATTTAAAAATCTACAAAGTATAGTTGTATATGTAAACAGATCATTTACTGTTTCAATTTAACCTTTGGATCAGAAAGTCTCTTAACCGAGCAGGACTTAACAATCCTTTCTATATTGAGATACATCCCAAGGAGTATCAAACAGTTTGGTAATAAAGATAGCATAGGATGCCAAATACCATTTGACAAACTACACTGGGTTTGGTCATAAAAGGTAGCATAGAGATGCCTAATATCCAGTGACAAACTATTATATATAAGTCGTCTAACAAGGTCACACCTAATAGTGTGTTTGTAACTTTTAACAGGGTTGGCTCTTGACTGAGCTAACTTCAGAAGAGTGAAAATTTTGGGTTACCGGTCCCAAGTGGTTTTTTCCTTAACAGGGTTTCCATGTTAAAAATCCATGTGTCAATGTGTTTATGAGTCATTAATTTAGTGTTTTACATTACACATAACTAATCTAGATTGATCGGTATATGCTAATCAATTTACTGCATTTTGAAAAATGAAAGATTGCTAATCAATAAACAGTAAGAATAACGTTTAACAAATGAACTCCAAGCAGTAGTTATTTGTTGAGATTATTTCAAGGCATTCATCTTAGTAGGATTGAAGATAACAAGAGGTTTAATATTGTGGTACTAGGTTTTTGGGTTCATTTTTTGGAATATTTTTGAGGCCACTGATTCACCACCTCTCTCAGTTATTCTAACAATTTGTATCAGAGCTTGTGTTCTTAGAAAGGGATTTTAATAGCTCAAGCAAAAGATCACAAGATGAGAAAATGAGATGTGCCCAAGTTGAACAAGGACAACTTTACATCAGGGCAAAGAAGAATAAGAGTCCACCTATCAGGTATTAGAAATGATGTTGTTCAATACTTAGATATTAAATTTGTGGTACCTACTGGACCTGACACACTTGAGAAATTAAGAGAAAAGAATGAGCATAATTGCATGATGATAGATCTTTCTTCCTCTCTCTTTGATGCTAAATTTGAAGATGTCGAAACCTGCACCTCTGCAAAGAAAATGTGGGATAAATTGAAGCTGGTACATGGAGGAGATGCTAGTGTACTAAGAGCTAAGGAAGAAAGCCTAAGAGGTAAATTTGATGAACTAAGAATGAGAGAAGGAGAAAATATCACTCAGTACAACTGCAGAATAAAAGAAGTATTCAATGTTATCCAAGGAGTTGGAGGCATACTTGAAGAAGAGATAGTTGTAAGTAAAATCCTAAGAACCTTACTACCTATATATGCTATTAGAGTATCTTCTATACAAGAAATTGGAGAAATTGAAAATAATAATGTTACTCTAGATAGTCTGATTGGTAATAGTGTCTTACCATCTATTAAGTATACATTCAAATCTTCTTTGAAAATAAGCAAGTCAAGTCATAAAAACAATATTAGAAATGATAGTGAAAGTGATAGTGATGACCAAGATCTTGATGAGATTGAAGCACTAATGGCTAGAAGATTGCAAAGAGGCAAAGGTAGATACAAAGGTAAATTACCACTTGTATGTTTTAATTGTAAAGAGATTGGACACTTTGTTGCTAGATGTCCTAATAGAAGAAAAGATAATAGAAGTAATGACAGATCATATGAAAAGAAGTTTGATAGAAGTAACAATAGAGATTATCAAAGCAACAGACAATCTGATAGAAGAGATACCCGAGACTACAAGGACAAAGGGAAGAAAGCTTATTACCTAGCTGAGAATAGAGATGGAGATACTGACACCGAATCAGATGAAGACATTGAGATGGTATTTATAGTCATGAAGGATGATTCAGATGAAGAAGAAAGGTATGTAGAAACTGCACTCATATCTAAGGTTAGTAAGAATGATGTCTGAATTATAGATAGTGGCTACACTCACCGTATGACTGGTGATAAACAAAAGTTTGAAACTTTTGAGTACGATAACGATGGTTCAATAAGAATAGGTAATGGCACACCTTCTCCAATTGAAGGTAAAGGAATTATAATGCTCAATAACCTGATCAAATGTGAAAATACATACTGGGTCAAAGGAATTAATTATAATCTATTGATTGTTTCATACATGAATAATACAGGTCACCAGGTAGTAATTGAGAATAAGAAGGCAAAGATCTTTAATGAATCAGGAAGGTTGATCAAAACTGGTGAACAACCAAAAGGTAACCTTTTCTATCTTGATGATATAAACACTACTGTTTTAATGGCTAGAAACAAAGACATATGGTTGTGGCATAAAATATTATGTCATGTGAATTTTGACAACATGATAAAGATAAACAATAAAAGGAAAGTAAGAGGCTTACCAAGCATGTCAATGCGTGAACATATCATCTGTAAGAATTATCAAAAAGGTCAGATGACAAAGTCTAGTTTCAAGAGAAAAGCCCATACATATAATGCAATTGTAGAGTTAGTCCATACTGATCTATGTGGACTTATGAGAACAAAGAGTTACTATGGTGATAGATACTTTATTCTCTTTGTTGATGATTATTCTAGAATGATGACAATTATGTTCTTAAAATCAGAAGTATTCAAGATGTTTAAATGGTATAAAGCTATGGTAGAAAAAAAAGTGGTAAGCAATTGAATTGCTTAAGATCAGATAGAGGAGGGGAATTTATTTCTGATGAATTCACTAACTATTGCAATGAGCATCCAGAATTAAAAGATAGGTTTCTGCACCAAGAATACCACAACAAAATGGGATTGTTGAAAGGAGAAACAAATCCATTATTGATTGTGCAAGAAAACTAATGATAGAGAAAAGCATCACTCAAAATTTATGGAGGGAAGCTGTTAGGACTGATGTCTACACATTAAATAGAGTACAATTGAAGAAAGACACCAAAAAAAATCCTATGAGCTTTGGTATGGTTACACACCCAATGTAAGTTACTTCAAAATTTTTCGTAGTCAATGTTATATTTGAAAGATGGTAGAAATGGAAAGCTTGACTCCAAAAAGGATGAAGGTATCTTTCTATGGTATTCCACCAAGAGAAAGGCTTATAAATGTCTTAACAAGTCCTCTAAAAGAATCATTGAAAGTGCAAATATCAAAATAGATGAATATGCAGAGAAAAATGACGAGGAAAGCAGAAAAGAACCAGAAGACGACAACAGGTTTGTTTACACTAAAGAATCTGATACTCTACCCAAGAAATAATGTATCACTCTCGAGAAACATAACATTGCACCCCAACATCAGGCTGCAATTACCAAAAATTAGGAAAATCCTTAAGATTATGTTCTGAGCGATGGAGATCAGAATGAAGGACAAGATGATGATCATAATGATGGACAAAGAGTTGAACCGAAACTTGCCAAATATGTCAGAAGACATCATCTATAGAATCAGATCATAGGAGACAAGAAGGCTAGAATGAGAACAAGAAGTAAGTCACTAAACACTAGACGTTTACTTTGTGATTTTGAGCCTTAATCTATTAATATCGCACTTGAGAACGAATAATGGGTCGATGTTATGAATGAGGAAATAGAAAAGATTGAGAAGAATAGTGGATGGACTTTAGTACCAAGACCAGATGACAAGAATGTCATCGCTACCAAATGGATATTCAAAAACAAGCTGAATGAGAATGGAGAAGTCACAAGAAAAAAAGCAAGGTTAGTATGCAAGGGGTATGCACAAGAAGAAGGTATTGATTATGGAGAAAATTTTGCACCCGTTTCCAGACTAGAAGGAGTTATAATTTTACTTTCTTACGCTACATTCAAAGGATTCAAGGCATACTAGATGGATGTCAAATCTGCATTCCTAAATGGAATACTAGAAGAAGAGGTATACATTGAACAACCAAAAGGGTTTGTTGATCCATACAAGAGAAACATGGTATGTAGACTAAACAAAGCCTTTTATAGATTGAAACAAGCACCTAGAGCCTAGTATGAAAGACTTCACTCCTATCTCATAAGCATTGAATTTGTAAGAACAAGTGAAAATAACAATCTATACTTAAAAGAAGATACCAATGGTAATATTCTGATTGCTAAAATATTTGTTTATGATATCATATTTTAGGGTAATGATATGTTATGTAAATCATTTGCTAATGAAATGAGAAAAGAGTTTGAGATGTCTATGTTTGGGGAGATCAAATACTTTCATTGTCTATAGATTCTTCAACAAGATGTAGGCATATATATCACTTAGTCCAAATACATCAAGGAAGTGTTGAAGATATTCAAGATGGAAGATTCCAAGCCAGTTGGAACACCTATGGAAACCGAATGTAAGATGATAAAAGAAGACAAATTAAATGAGGTAAATCAGACCTTGTATAGATCAATTATGGGAAAAAAAATGTATGTTGTTCATACCAAACCAGCTATAGCACATATAGTTTGAATAGTTGCAAGATTCTCTGCTAATCCCAAAGAATCATACATGACTACTGTCAAGAAAATTCTGAGATATCTAAAGAACATCGAAGACTATGGCTTATGGTACAAAAGAGAAAGCAAATTTGAACTTCAAGTCTATACAAATGTTGATTGGGTTGGAAACTTAGATGACCAAAAGAGCACAACTGGAGGAGCATTCTTCATGGATGACAAAATTGTCGCATGGATCAACAATAAGCAAGGATGCATCTCACAATCTACTGCAAAATCAGAATACGTGGTCACTGTTGCAAACTGATCTAGCATTGCCTAGATCAAACAATTACTGGAAGGTATGAATATGAAAATTCTTGAACCAGTGATTATTTATTGTGATAATACCAGTGCAATTAAAATTTCTAAGAATCTGGTCATGCATGCTAAGACTAATCATATTGCAAGAAAGTATCATTACTTAAGAGAAAACGTCAAAGAGAAAGAAGTGATACTAGAATATGTGCAATAAAAGGAACAATTAGCTGATATATTCACAAAGCCATTGTGTAAAGATACATTTGAGTACCTGAGAAACAGACTAGGGGTCTGACCCTTGTCTATTGGTTAGTAAGATGACTAAGAGGCTGCATCATCCTACACAAAATTAGAAGATCATTCATGTTGATGCAATCACAAAGAAGGACTGGAAAGATACATCTGTACACAACAAGTACATATGTACACAGAAAACTAGAGTCATTGTAATATTGATGGATAGGGAAATTCAAGGAGTATATTATAAAAAGGTGAAAGGATATAAATTTGGCATGATGAAAGTTTTACTTTGGCATTTTTGTCAAAGGGAGAGAAGTTCCTAAGAATTCAAAGGGTGCAAAGGGAGAGATAATCATTATCCAAAGGGAGAGAATATCCAGATTATCCAGAGGGAGAGAATATCTAGATTATCCAAAGGGAGAGAATACATATGAAATATCCATCACAAGGGAGATAAAATATCCTAAGGGAGAGATGTAACCTGAAAGGGAGAGAATTATCTTGAAGGATAAAATGACTTATTGCTATCAAAAGAAAAAGAGATGATCAAGGAGAGGAACAGTAAAAAGGGAGAGACAAAATCAGAGAAAGAATTAGAAGCTGCTACATCTATCCAGTAAAGGGATTGAAGATTGAAGAAAGCACTCAGAAAGAAACAAATCTATGCTATATGATCTTACCGAGAGCTAGACATTTGTATTAGTTATAAAAAAAAAATTTGGTAAACTACAACTGATATATTTCATATTGTATTAGTAATAATATAGTGTGATAATGTAGTGTGTTTCCATCAATGCAAAAGGGAGAGATTGATGAACTATAACTGATTGAATGTGTGAAGATGTTAATTTGATGATCACCAAGCTATCAAAAGTTAATGCAAGACATTAAATCAGTTAATGTATTGTATTGTCATTTATGTCAACTTGATATAATATGATTGGTTATATTCAAAGTGTCAAAGACTTTAGAGAATCAGAAAGATAAATATTATGCTATCAATAATGCATAAAAGATCAACATTCACTAAGTGACTACAAACACTGATGGGAAGTGAACCCCGACAGAAAGAGAAACCTGAAAGTAAAGTCACAGTGATGCCCGAGCAAGAAACCCAACAAGCATTACCGATGAGAAAAATCACAAGAATTACTGATGAGAAGAACTTCATAGTGATGCCAGACGGACAGACAACCCTGATGGATAGACAACCCCGACAAAGATGCCCGAGGAGAACTGAAGTGTTGACCGAAGCTAACAAAGAGTTAAAACACCGAAAGGAACTAAAGTTTAGAAATGAAAAAAGACTTAGCTAGCAAGAGCTAAAGAAGGAGTTAACTAGTTGTTAACATTTTTTTCATCGACAAGTTAAAGCTAGAGATAAGAAAAAGATTTAAAGTTGTTTTATTCCAGTTGTCAAGGAGAAATCTAATGGATAAAATTGAAGTAAGGGTATGTGGAGGATCATGGTATGCCAAACTAGGCCTTAAGTGGCAATGAAAATTCAAAAAATTAGGGTTAGGAAAGTTGACATAAAAATTTGGACAAGTTATCAATCTTATATCAAAAATGTGTAAGAAGAGAATTTGTAGAAAATTAAACCTAGTTTCTAAGCTGCTATCCCTTCTTTAAAAAAAATATTGTATATGGTGAAATTTCAAATTTCAATGCAGTAGTATGAAAATTTCAGGAAAATATAAGAAGGTGTATGTCTGACCACCTTAAACACAATCAAATTATAATTTTTTTTTACAAGATTATAGATATAAGTAGTAAACTCATGTTCAGAAGTGATGCATATTTTTCTGTAATTTTTTTCAAGTAAATAATTAATTATTTTTTTTCTACTACAAATTTTCCAAAATATATAAAATCTCATGTTTGACCACCTTAACTTAGTCTAAAATTCATCAAATTGAATTTTTTTAAGTTTTTGATTGTAGTAGGAAAATCATAAAATGTGACTCATGTTTTGGATTTCAAAAATGTTATACCGTTTGAAAGTTATAGCTATTTTTCGATCAGTCTATCCATCTGGACTAAAAAGATAAGAATTATGCATATGTCTGACCACCTTAACCACAATCAAATGATAATATTTTTTTACTAGATATAGATATAAGTAGTAGATTAATGCTAGATGTGACACATTTTTTTTTGTAATTTTTTCCAAGTAAATAATTAATTATGATTTTCTTCTACAACTTTTTGAGAATATAAAAACTCTCATGTGTAACCACCTTATATTAGGCTAAACTTCATCAAATCAAGAATTTTTTTGGTTGTTTTCTGGTATTAGATGAATCATAGAATGTGACACAAGTTTCAGATTTAAAAATTGATATACCATTTTAAAGTTGTAGCTATTTTTCAATCAGTCTACCAATCAGGACTTCTTTTTCACATCGCCACTTTTTGGCATACCATGGTCCTGCACATACCCATAAATCTTTAAAGAAATATTGGCTAAGATTGCGGATCATGCCAAGAACAAGAAAGTCAAGAACTGAAAAACTGTAAAATCATGTCTATAAAGGGAAGCTAATTCATTGTGAATTAGGGGTGAATAGAGAAGAAGGATGGTAAGAGAAACTGATGAAGGAAGACTTCAATCAGACTTGATCAATCAAGCTGAAGAATAGAGCTAATTCTACAAAACACAAGCAACAAAGAAGAACAACATCACTAAGCAGAAAGAAGTGGAGAAAGGGTATTGAAAGGAGACATTTATCAGAAAGGTATTATGAGCTTACAATAGATCTAAAAATATGCAAAGTATAGTTGTATATGTGAACAGATCATTTACTGTTTCAATTTAACCATTGGATCAAAAAGTCTCTTAACTGAGCAGGACTTACAATCCTTTCTATATTGAGATACATCCCAAGGAGTATCAAAAATTTTGGTCATGAAGATAGCATGAGATGCCAGATACCATTTGAAAAACTACACCAGGTTTGGTCATAAAAGGTAGCATAGAGATTTCCGATATCAACTGACAAACTATTCTATTTAAATCCTCTAACAAGGTCACACCTAATAGTGTGTTTGTAACCTTTAACAAGGTTGGCTCTTTACTGAGCTCACTTCAGAAGACTGAAATTTTTGGGTCACCGGTCCCAAGTGGTTTTTCCCTTAATAGGGTTTCTACGTTAAAAATCCATGTGTCAGTGTGTTTATGAGCCATTACTTTAGTGTTTTTCGTTACACATCTAACTAATCTGAATTGATGGGTATACGCTAAGCAATTTACTGCATTTTGGTAAATAAGAGAAGGCTAATCGGTAATTAGTAAGAATAAGGTTTAACAAATGAACTCCGAGCAATAGTTATTTGTTGAGATTATTTCAATGCATTCATCTTAGTAGGACTGAAGATAACTAGAGGCTTAATATTTTGGTACTAATTTTTTGGGTTGATTTATTAGAATATTTTTGAGGCCACTGATTCACCCCCACCCCCTCTCAGTTATTCTAACAAAGGGAGTCAGTTCTACCAAATGTCTATCTATCTAGTTGAAAATGACATTATATTATAAGGGGATTTAACAATTATAGTCCTTCCCTAAGCCTAGGTTGTACTTATGCTTGTTCAAACAAAGCAAAAATTGTGTCTTTGGGTTTGAAGTTTCTTCTTGTCACAAAAATCTCTCAAAACATTCACAAAATTTCTCATATTAAATACAAAACAATGATCTCATTCTTAGAGTTGCAATTTTATTTATTGCACACATGTTTGTTAGACAAAAAACTTAGTTTTCATTAGTCCCATATTTCAGTATCAAAGAGCTACATTTTTGCACCATATAGGGTCATTTTTGGCTAGAATAGAAACTTTGCATGTTCTAGTGGCATTTCTGCATTTTGGAATTTTCCAAAAGATTACATTTTTATAGAATTACATTTTATTTTCATAAAGTTGAATTTTCGCTTCATAAAATTTCTCTTTGCCTCTCTTACTTTGTAAAATTAGACTTAGACATCATATCTACATTTCTGCTTAGTGTACCTACATTTTTACTTCACCAAAGTGGAGTTCTTGTGCTATGTTCTCATACTTCTAAAATAGAGAGCTCAAAACTTGATCATAATTTTCTTCTTGGGATTTAACATTGAATTCTGTTATTTAGCTTTGCATCCCGACAACAATCTCAATCTAGTCAGTTTGCATTCTTGCATTTAGCCTTCACTAGTCAAACTAGGTCTTGATTATACCACCTTTTGATGATTAACCTTTGGTCTATCAATCATAGTACAAGTCTACCTTGCATTTACCATCATTCTTAGACTTAGAGTTGTATTTGTGAGCTTCAAATTGGTCCTTCATCATTGCAAATATAATTAAAGCTATAAGTATTTTTAGGTCAAGATGCCAAGGTCACAACTTTCTATTTGGTGCTCAAAATTACCAACCCCTTACAATGTTGGAAAGGTTTCCAAGTGCTCTAGTTTTAGTCTCTTAAGATTGTGCCTATGATAACTCTCTTAAGGGACTAACCAAGCTTTCGTAGGCCTATTCCATTCAAAGTCCCTCATAATTGTAAATTAATACAACATATGAAAGTACCAATATATATATATA
>MU228378.1:769255-800434 GCA_018584345.1 Thuja plicata | reverse complement strand
TACCACCTCATTATGGTATGTTGTTATCAAGAAAATGGAGTGCTTCCATGGGAGGAAGTATACAAAATGACTTATCATATGCAACTTTCAATATTGCTGGAGAAAATGTCAATGTTTTAAGGGAGAGAAGGACTCCTCACATGATAGAAAAGTATGAGGATACTCATATCAATTGTTGCATTGACATAGATATGGAAAATTTCAGAATGCAAAAGGAAGAACCCTGCTCTCAAGATCAAGGAGCAGACCCTTTAAGTAGTGAACTGATCTTAAGAGAAGATGGGATATGGAAAATGTATTTTGATGGTGCTTTCTCAAAAGAAGGATCAGGAGCAGGAGTATTGTTGATAGCCCCATCAGGTACAACGTTTAAGTACTCATTTCTGTTGGCTTTTCAGTGTACAAATAATACTGCCGAGTATGAGGCCTTATTTTTAGGACTTGAGATTGCTATCAAACATGGTATAAAATGTTTAAAAGTTTATGGTGACTCTGAGTTAGTCATAGCACAAGTCCGATCCAAATATGCTGTGAAAAATGATAGATTAAAAATGTATAAGCATGCTATTTGGGATCAACTTGAGATGTTTGATACTTTTGATATAACTTGGTTAGAAAGGTCAAAAAATATTATGGCAGATTTTCTAGCACATGTTGCTTTGAAAAATGATGATTTGACCTTACATGGAGTGTCAATACTTGAGGTAAAAACAAGACCAGTTGTCCGAGATAACATATATAACTGGCAAGTATTCCAAGATGACCATGATATTCTAAGGTTCATGCAATGCTTAGATCAGTATGAAAACCAAAGTATAGATTGCAGTTCCTTGTTAGAATCAGATAATGGAAAAGAGTACATCTTTGGAAATAAAGTTGTTCAATTGAGTTCTAATCAGATTCCTAGGGGTTTGGTTGAACTTGAAGCATTGTTTATTAGTAAACAAAATGATTCAGCCAAGATAAGCAATGCCAATGTTGAGGACTTGGAAGAAGTAAATTTAGGATCAGAAAATAGTCCTCAAATAGTTTATATTGGAAAAGGTTTGGACTCTCATGTAAGGATAAATCTGATCAAGTTGCTGAGAAGGTACAAGCATGTCTTTTCTTGGTCTTATGAGGACTTAAAGGCATACAGAGAGGACCTTTTCCAGCATGATATTCCTTTGAAATCAGATGTCAAACCATTTAGACAAAAGCAAAGACCCATCAACCCCTTGTTGGCTCCCAAAATGCAGCAGGAATTAATGAAGCTTAAGGATGCTGGGATAATTCAACCTATCAGGCATTCAACATGGGTTTCCAATTTAATGCCAGTCAGAAAAAAGAATGGTGACATTAGATTGTGTGTTGATTTTAGGAATTTGAATATTGCTTCACTTAAAGATAATTACTCATTACCAAACATGGAAGCAATGTTGCATAAAGTGACTGGTTGTGAATTACTATCCATGATGGATGGTTTTTCAGGTTACAACTAGGTTCTTGTCAAGGAGTCAGAGCAATACAAGACTGCATTTACTACTCCTTGGGGAACGTATGTTTATATCAGAATGCCTTTTGGTCTGATAAATGCAGGGGCAACTTTTCAGAGAGCCATGGATGTTGCTTTCAAATAATTCATTGATTTCTTCATGGTTGTGTATTAGGATGACTTAACTGCATATTCTAAGAGGGCTAATGATCACTATGATCATTTGGGTAAAATTTTCAATAAAGAATTAGAATATGGTGTTTCATTAAACCCTAAGAAGTGTCACTTCATAGTTAAGGAGGGAAAATTGCTTGGACATATAGTGTCTAAGGAAGGGGCAAGAACAGACCCTGAAAGAGTAGAGGCAATTTAGAAAGTTGTGCCTCCAAAAAATTTAAAAGGTGTACAATCTTTCTTAGGAAAGATTAATTTTTTTACAAGATTTGTAGCAAATTTTGCTGAAATTGTCGAGCCAATTGTGAAATTGCTGAAAAGATATACAAAGTTTGCTTGGAATGATGAGGCTCAGCAAGGTTTTGAAAGGATAAAGAAGGCAGTGCAGGAGACTCCAGTGTTGAAATCCCCGGATTACACTAATCCTTTCTCTCTATTTTCATTTGCATCATTCCATACAATTGTTGTAGTTTTTCTTCAGAAAGATGAGCAAGGATTTGAACACCCTATAGCATTTTATAGTAAATCCTTGCAGGCTGCAGAACTTAACTATGATATAATGGAGAAGCAGGCCTATGCATTGGTAAAGGCTGTGAAGTCTTTCAGGCCCTATTTGGTGTGTGCCAAGGTACAAGCCTATGTTCCACATTCAGCAGTAAAGGATATTCTTACCCAGTCAGAGGTTACTGGTAAAAGGTGTAAGTGGATTACAAGGATTCAAGAGTTCAGTTTGGAAATCAATGTCACCAAGTTGGTAAGAGGCCAAGGTTTGGCCAAACTTATGACAGAGGAGAACCTAGATCTTGTGCAAACAAATCAGATAGAGACACATGATCAAGCCATTACCAGTATACAGAGACAACCATATTATGTTGACATTGTGTTTTTCCTCAAAAATGCCAAGTGCCCTGATCATTTGTCTGATAATCAAAAGAGGAGTTTGAAGTTACAAGCTCAGAGATATGTTTTAATTCAAGGATATTTATTCTAGAAAGATAAGAATGGTTTACTTTTGCTATGCCTTGACAAATATCAAGCTGAGAAAGTCCTACTAGAGATGCATGAAGGACAGTGTGGAGGTCATTTTTTTGCCAAGACCACTGCCCATAAGATTTTGAGGGCAGGATACTATTAGCCTACCTTGTTCAAGCATACTTATGCACATGTTAGGAGGTGTGAACCATGTCAAAAGTTCTCCAATAAGTTAAAATTTGCAGGTGCTCTGCTACTTAACCCAGTAAGTACTGAGGCTCCTTTTGTTGTTTGGGGCATTGATTTTATTGGAGAATTTCAAAAGAAGTCCAGTGCAGGACATGGTTGGATTTTAGTGGCCATTGATTACTTTACTAAATGGATTGAGGCTATTCCCACAAGGAGAGAAACTAGTAAGGTGGTAACTGAATTCTTGCTAGAAAACATTTTGACCAGGTTTGGTGTGCCAAATAAATTAGTAATGGACAATGCTATGAGTTTCAGATCAAAAGAAATGACAAGTTTCTGTGAGTAGTATGGGATTACAATATCATATTCATCCCCATATCATTCACAGGCCAATGGACAGGCCGAATCTAGCAATAAGAGCCTTTTGAAAATATTGAAAAGAACTCTGGAACAAAACAAGAGGACATGGCACACAAAATTGAGATTAGCCCTTTGGGCTAATAGAATAACATTAAAGAAGGCAACTGGTCAATCACCTTTTGAATTAGTGTATGGTTTGCAAGCAAGGCTGCCTATAAACAATTTGTTGCCTATTTTCCAGTATATACAAGAAGAACATTTAGATGTTTCTGATAACATGCAAAACAAAATCATGCAGCTGAATGAATTGGATGAAATCAGGAGAAACAATCAGAAAGAAAATATGAAGCTACAACAGAAGATGAAATATCTTTTTGACAAAAGAGCTACTAAGAGAAAATTCCAAGTTGATGATATAGTTCTCCAGTGGAATGCAAGGGCAGAAGATAAAGGCAAGCATAAGAAGTTTGAATCATTGTGGCTGGGCCCATTTATTATTACTGACAAATTTGGCAAGGATTCATACTTGTTGAAGAACATGGAAGGGGATCTTTTTGAGTTGCCTGTGCATGGGTAGTTTTTGAAGCCGTTTTTTGAGTAAAGGTCCAAGATGCACAAGCAAGTACGTATTATATGTTCTTTCCCTGTCCTTTGTTTGTAAATTGTTGCACATAATTCCCTTTTTGCAGTAGGGTTTTTCTCTGAGTTAGTTGGTCTGCGAAACCAGAGATTCTGTGGTTCTTTGTCATAAACTAAGTTTAGCCAATTTGCAATCAGAGCCACTGTTGGTTGTATTTCTTGTTTTTGTTTCTTCGCCTTGTTCCTTGTCCTTCCCTTTACAAATTTTCAGGATCTCATGCCTAAACCTTGCTAAAACCCTGAAAAATCATAGGTATCCAAGTGTTAAACAATGTATTAAACCCTAAGCCTTGGCTCTTATGTTTTGCAGTTACTTTTTCCCATCACTAAGAGCAAGTGCTTTAAGTCAAGTCGCGTAATCGCTTAGTCCTGGGTGAATATTCCTTTCCTTCCCCCGACTCTGCGTTCCCTTTATGTCGCGTAATCTGATAAAACTTTGGAATATTCCCTCTACGTCTTTCGACTTGGCTACCTCCCTTCAGTTGCGTGATCACCAAATTCATGTTATAAGCCTTTGTAACAAGTGGGACCCAGGTCTTCAGTCGGGTGATCACGTGACCCACGATGAATATTCCATTCTGTCTCCCGACTCTACGTTCTCCTTTGTCGCGAAGTCTCGTTTAAAAATAGAATATTCCTTAAGTGTTTCGAGACTTGGCAATTTCACTTCAGTCAGGTAGTCGCATGATCTTATGTCATAAACTTTGAAAAGAATGGGACCCACTGCTCAGTCCGGTGATCGCGAGAGAAGTCAAATAGTTAAATAAATGTTATTAGATTTTGTGATTACTTCATGTCGCATGGTCACCAGAACAAGTCAAGGTTCACGGTTAATCTTTTCTTCAGTCATGTGGTCTCTAGACAAAATGACGGTTAAGAGATAACAGCCCCGATCCCGTGACTAACTGTTTGATGCTAAGAAATTTCACTCAGTCGGGATGTCGCCAGAACATGGCAATGACTCAGCTTTTCAGTATGCATCAAGTGGAAAGAGGAATCAATGACATCTGTCATAAGGTAAATGGTTGTCGGGTGATCTCCAGAAGTAAGAAATGAGTTACGCGACAAGGAGACTAAGGTAATTTTTGCCTTCAGTCGCAAAGTCTCCAGATAATTTAAGGAAAGGCTTGATCATTCGGCGATTAAGCACCAGCCATCCGATGAAAGAGTCAAAGGATCTGACGGTAGTCGCAAAGTCTAGAAAGAAAAATGCCATACGTGAAAAGTACTCCTGACTCAGCGACAAGGGTTAGTCGGGATGTCACAGAATAAAAAAAGAGGGCACATGTAAGCTATTTTAAAAGGTCAAAAGGCTCAGATTTGAATCCCCCGAATTGGCGACTAGGCATTGTTGCACAATCTTGGGACAAAGAGATAGCATCTGGCGACTTAGAGCCAAGCCGTGGCGGTCTAGGGTGACAGTTAGTAGCATGGTCGCCAGAAGAATGGTGAGTTAATGTTAACTCCTCGTGACTTCAGTTTCACTGTTGTCGCCTGATCGCCAGATGGACTTGGGTCAGCCAAGGTAAAAAAGATACATTATCGCCAGGTCTAGAGATTAAACCATGGTTAAGGACAAAGGCTCGTGACAAAGAGACTTAATACAGTCGCAAAGTCGCTTGATCATGAGATCTAAAATGCGGCGCCAACTTGTTGACATGACAGGATGAATCATTTGGCAACCAATCAGAGGATGGAATTTTGATTACTATGTACAAAAGGTAACTGAGATGTATGATAGAGAATGAATCAGACGATGCCATGTCAGCTATCTTAAAAGGTTTATGATTGCGCCAAAGATCTATATTTGAAAATTTGATTTCCTGTCAACTTCGTGCAACTACGGCTAGGTTTTTCAAATGTTCACGGCATGGCAACTTAATGGCAGAACTAATGTTTCCAAATTTTGAGCCATGTACTTTGAATCATATGGCTATAAATAGATGATAGTGCATTCATTCTTGTTTACCAAGTTTTCAGTTTTCAGAGCCGAGTTGCTAGGTTTTTTGTGAAGTGTGATATTTTAAGCAGTTGCAGTGTTTCCAAGGTGATTAGAGATTTCTAAAAGTTGCAAAGGATTGTGCTCAGAGCAGATAGCTGATATTGGAGATTAGATTTGTTTCAATATCGGTTCAAGCAAGGAAACTCAAAATATTGCAAAGATGAGCAGAGCTGTGAGCATTGCTTCTACAAGTGGAGGCAGTGGAGAGGAGTAGAAGGGAAAGTCGAGCTTCTCAGATGAATTTCTTCAACTTTTGCCAGGTTCAACTCAAAACAGGAGGGTTGATGCAGGTGTCTTTAAGGATGAGTTCACAAATATCAGAGATGCTGCAACCCCGGGCACAACAGGTTATTCTCTGTTTACATATTTTTATAAAAAATCTGATAAGCCTATCCCTATTTCAAACCCTTGGACATGTGGTCTGGGTAGGTTATTAGTTCCTGATATGTTCCTAGATGTTGACCTATTTCTTGACATAGCAAATCACTATGATGCCCTTACAAAGACCATCAAAAGAGATGATGGCACTACCTTACTGATACTGAACAGAAACTCTTTCATGCAAGCCTTTGGTTTATTCATCACCATGTCTAAGAGAATTGACATGACTAGGCAGGAAAAGAGATATACTGCAAAGCCTGGTGTTGCAAAGGGCTTGTTGTTGAAGCATATGCCAAAATAATTGAGAGATCATTTGGTTCCTAAGCCTGAACCATATCCTTATTATTTCAAGGACTAGCATTTTTATATCAAGTACAATGCCTATGCCCTTTACAGAGTACTAGGAATAGATGGAGATGCTGAAAGAATAGGTCATGGCATCCTGATGATGGTTTTAGACCTGAAGGAGATACATTCAAGCACTAGTTATGATTATATTCAGCATATAATCGATGAGATGCATGAGGGTTTCGTTGCTACAGAGAAGAAATTGAAAAAACCTAAGGAGAAGGAGCCCAAATTCTTGCATTATTCAGTCCTAATGCACCTTCTCTTGTATTACAATTTTTCCATCATGGATCCCCACAATTTATCCCCTCAAAGATTCTTTCAAGCACAACCTAATCCTATCCAGTTCTGGGTTAGGGTTTGGAAATTTACTTCTTGAGATTGTGACTTCTGTGCATTCCAAAATTGGATTGTGTATCCAATCATAAAGAGTCTGGGAATAAGCAGGACTAGAATTCCTTTGAAGGTCATACAACTTCTTAGGCCTTGTGAATATGTAGAGAATTGGCCTGGAAAACACAACTGGGGTGATTTCTACTTAGAAGAGAATTTCACCATATTCAGAGTATTTGGGTGTATTCACCCACCCCATATTTTTCCTTATTATGTGCCAATGAGAGTTGCTACCATGGAATTCATCTGGCAGCTGATGTTAACTGACAATGAACATTTTGCACCACATAAGAAGGGGACCATAACCCCTAGGCAATTTAAGATTGCAAATGTTACAATAGGTAAGAATGCCATAGATGAAGTAAGTCAATGGCTAGAAAAGATCAGAATGGGGGCAGCCCCTTACAGATATATTGACCCAGAAGGCTTCATGGCAGGGGTCAGGAAACTCTACACTCCTACTATCCCAAATACAAATGTGCATTGTGAGTGTATAGAGGAGGATGCAACCAGAAATAACTTGGATGAGGATGACATCCACATGAAAAGATTGAGAATTCAGGAGATGCTAAAGTTGCAACTTCAAATAAAGAGGAATGGTCTATCCTTTGGGGGTTTTTACCCTGACCTCATGTATTTTGACAGGATCAAAGCTATGATTGACAATTTCTATGTGTTGTTAGATCAATTGGATACAGTCCTAGCTAAGAAAGGTGCTCAGTCTCCTAAGCATTTAGAATCAGAGTATGAAAGTGGAGATGATAGTGACTATGCACATCCTTATTTTTCTCCTCCACCTCAACAAGCCCAAGGGCAAGAAATGGCTAAGATCCCACAGTTGTAGGGAACAAAGCAACAAATTATAGATTTGACAGTTGCAACACAACCTGATGACTTGGAAGAGCCTGTTGCAAAGAGACAAAAGTTTGAATTAGGCCAACCTTCAGCAGAGGGACAGAGCAAGAAAAAAGACAAGGTTAAGGCCTTGATACCAGGCACCAGGTTATATGATCATAACCTGAGGAAAGCAATCAAACAAGGCAAGAAACAAATGCCTTATCTAGAGGATAATGTTGAGATCCCACTAAGATCATGTGTGGATGAGAGATTGCTGAGTCAGCAGAAGTTCTTGGATGATGATAATTTTTTGAAAACAGAGGAATTCAAAGATTTCCTTAGGTGGCATAAAGCAGAGTAGCTGAAGTCCCAATTACTTGTGGATGGGAAGGAGACAATTACCAATGAAGCTCTTGTGGCCCTACAAAATTATGATCCTGAAGTTGAGGACATTTCTCCTGAGGATGCCAGGGAAATGGTACTAGGAAGTGGTATTCTATTGGCTGAGGGCTGGGATTTGGCATCCGCATTCATAATAGATCAAATTAGGAAGCAGCCTGACCTTAAAATGGTCAGTGAAGTCCAAATAGGAGATATGATTAAGGGATTTGGGTATGACCCAAAGTCACAAGCCTTTTCTATGTGGAATCTGAGCCCTAAAGAGAAAAAGCCCCAATTAGTAAATATTCAAGAGAATATGGTGGGGAACTAGATGGTGTGGTCAATGCAAACACAGGGGATCTAGAGATTTCCCAAATAATGACACACTGGGCTCAGTTAAATGAGGATAAGACAAAGCAATTGTCTGAAAGGTATACAGCTCTGTTAGAAGAGACAAGTGCACTATCTAAAGATAGAGATAGGTGCCATATAAAGCTATACCAAAGAGATCAACTGATAAAGACATTACCTGATGAATTAGAGGCAAAACCAGAGGTAGTATATGTGCCTGCCCAACCATCAGCCATGCAGATTGAGGATAAGCCTAAATCAGAAGAGGTTGTAGAACAGAAAGTGGATGAAGAAAAGGGGAATGTTATAGCAGTGAGAGCATTAAGAGGTATATTGCAACATAGGATTGAGATCCTCAAATAAAAAGATAATGTTGTAATTAATACTTATAACAAACTGCCTATATTGCATGCTGAGGTATTAAGGTACCTTCTAATTTTGAACCCCTACTTCACCAAGTGGTCTGCCAGAGCAATTTTTTTTGAGAAATTGTCATCTCTATAGGCTATAAGGGTACACTTTCCTCCAATTGTTACAGAGGTAGAAGATGAGATCAAAAGAGTAAATGTTGCTCTATCATTCTTCAAAGGGAAATTGAACCAGATAGAGGCTAAGTTGAGTCTCTTTTCAGCTGATTTTAATAGGTTTATTCCTGCCTTGAAAGGAGAAGATGACCAAGTAAAATCTATAGATGCCTGGAGAAGTGAGTTTGACACCAAGATGCCTAGTGAAGAGGCTTTTCTATTGGGAACTAAGGTTGATATCGATGGATTTAATTTAATATTAGATGAGGCATTCAGAGCTGAAACTGATATCAACAAGTTCCTACTTGATGTTACGAACATCTTAGATGTAAGATGGGATAGACAAAAGGTGTAGGTACAGAGTACCCAAGATTTCAATTGGCCGACAGATGATGAGGTGAAGGCATGGGAAGTCATGACAACATCGAAGAAAAAGAAACCTGTGGTAGAGGAAGAAATTCTAGATGATGAGTGAGGTACCACTTGGCGCTGCACTGTTCATAGACAAGATGGACAGTTATTTCAAAAGGAACTATAGGCGAGTAGATGAGAATAACTACCAGGACTTCACATAACTACACCAGCTACCCCCTACAAGTCATATTGCAGTCGCAAGGTTGGGTGAAGAAAAAGAGATATCTGATTTTACCTTTTTGACTTAGTCACCTCATCGTTTCTTCTCTCTCTCTCTCTTTTGTCTCTCTTGTATCTTAGGGTTAGGGTTTTGAGACCATTTGAAGCTTGTTGCATCCTTAGGGATTCCAAGATGGTCTAGAATCTATATATATCATAAGACTTGTAATAGTTAAGGGTCTTTGATTTTTTGAAACATTTTGTGAAGAAGAGATAATATATCACTGAATTCAAATCTTCTGGATTTCTACCTATCTTTCTAAGCTATGTAATCTTTCATGTACAATGTTCTGGATTACATAAATAATATACGGTACAATTTTACTCCTTTCTACAGTTGTCTCTTTGCTTTGTATGTATGCTTTTCTGTGTTAAAGTTTATCAGGTATTCTGTAACACACTGGTTATAAGGTAACCATTTAATTATTTACAAGTTTCTTTCAAGGAAAGAATTAAATGTTGTGAATGATTTCAAGGAGCATACTATTCTGTTTAAGGATTTGATACAGTGGTCTCGAGGTAACAAGATAGTTTGTAAGGCAACCTATCCTAATTGTTTGGACTGTAAGGCAGTTCAGTGTATGTTGTTTCTGTGGTATTTTTGCTTATTATTGACTCTACAGCCCAAAGGATAGGCACTGGTTCAGAAAGCTATTTGATTATCTATCTGTGTCCCAGGTGTTCTAAGTTATCAAAACCAAGTCAATTAAAAACTATGTTACAAAGAACATACAAGATGAACTTGATAAAGGACCTCTGTCAGCAGGACACTATCCATATTATTGATTCCTTGAAGAGTGAATCATTTAGGTTGTCCCTCCTATAAAGAAAAGGAAGAAGGATGAGAATCCTTGTATCACTGGTTGTTGTTATGATTATAACTATGATTTGCATGGTAATATCTTGTTTATGGATATGTTTGGTCATCTGCAAGATAATTCATAAGTTGGTTCAGTAAAAGTACATAATCAATCAATGTCCACATCAACAAATACTGTGTTAACAACAATTTTAAGAGGTAAAACCTTCCTAAGCATTTGTGGAGCTCAAAAACAAAGAAGGATATTATCCAGTGCTTAGAAATTAGCCTTTCTCTTGTCAAAAGAGTTTTTATTCAAGCATCTGCTATTATAAGGTTGAGGTATAAGAAAAAGTGCTAACAGTTGCCGGGGATGGTGTCAAGCTAGGAACATTTTTGAGTCATTTTTTTCATTCCTAGTTAGTTTTTAGATTTGTATCTCTAAAAATTGCCTCACAAGCATGAAGAATTCAATTGCATGCATCAAAGAGAAAGGTGACGAGATGAATATGGCAGATTTCTCCTAGTAGAGCCTACTAATTTGAACGAGGAAGTTGAAAAAGTTGTGTTACCCTTTGAAGATGCAAGCCCTGAGTTTCCTACAGCATCTTCCTCCAGAGCAGAACCACTTGATAAAAGTGGCTTCTGACCTTTTGCAGAAATCTTGGCCAGCTTTCTAGATAATTCTGGCCCAAATCTACCTTTTGTTAACAATCCAGTAGCTAATGATCCTTTCTAGCAGCAACCCCATAATCAAATACCTCCAGTAATGGCACACCCTTCTTTCCCATTTCCTCTCCCAAACCTTATAAACAATGCTAATCTCAAAAATATACCAAGTGCTGTTCTTCCAAAGTTTTATGGTCTTATAACGGAGGATCCTGACAGTTTCTTGTTTGAGTTTGACATACTCTATCGAAGCTTTGACTATAATACTGATGCCCATAAGCTCAAGTTGTTTCCTGCAACACTAAAAGAGTCAGCCTTACGATGGTTCATGGGCTTAAGAGCCAATGTAGTAGGTACCTGGGATGAGATGCAAACGTTGTTTCTGTAGAAATATAAAGATTATTGCAAAGGCAGTGACCCAAAAGGAGATGATATCTTTAGAATGTCTCAAAAGGAGGAAGAAACATCGGAGGACTATGTTTCACATTTTTTGTACACAATTCAGAAGAATCCATAGCATGTACTAGCAGAGGATTCACAAAAATTAGTATTCTTAAGAGGGGTAAATGACAACTGTCTAGAAGCATTAGACTTGATGGCTGGTGGAGACATATCCCAATCCTCTTAGGATGACCTCAAGAAAATCTGTCTCAACTACTCAAGGTCAACTATGAAGAAAGGCAGAGGATTCTGACCCACAGTCACAAAAGGGGTTGGTTCAGGCATTTCAAAGCTGGAGATATCTAATTTGCTTGTAGATTTAAAGAAAGATATTATAAATGATGTAGCTACACATCTTGACACAATAATGCAGAAGCTGAATCACAATTGGCTGAGTAATGTCCACACTGCCGCAAACAAAAGAAAGACTGCAAATGTAAGCTGGTAGCAAACCTGGAAAATCAAGATTTTCCAACTGACTACATGAAGATAGAAGGAGACAATGATCAAGTGTTCTTCATTGCTCAACATCAACCATGGGCTTCACGATAAGGTATGCCATAAGAACCTCTACAATTTTCAAATTTTAACAATAATCAGTGGCAAAACTAAAATTATCAGAACACTTATCAGTACTCTCAACCTAAGTGGCCAAACCAGTAGAATAACCAATGACCTAACCAGAAAAATAACCAATGCAAAAACTCACAAAATAATGAGTGGCTAAATCAGTAAAATAACCAATGGAAAAATCAGCAAAATAACCAATGGCCAAATCAGCAAAATAACCAATGGCAAAATCAGCAAAATAACTAGTGGCCTAATTAGTAGAATCAATGGCAACCACCGCAAGGAAATTGGTAGCAAACTAATCAATGAAGGGGGCCTACACAGTGGCCTAAACAAAATTTTGGCTGCCCACAGTTACCACCTCTAGTGCAACCACCTGCAATAATGCCACCTCTTGCAGCAACTAATGCTAATCCAAATCCAACCCAATTGCTTGCTCAACCACAGCCAAATCCAAACAACAAACAGTAGCAACAAAAAAACATACACTACTGATACTCAGTAGTACCCTACTTGTTCATTAGAGATAGATGATATCCATTTGAGGTCTGGTACCACCCTGCCTACACCTGAATATCCTATTATCACAGAAGTTGCAGACACACCTACAGTACTACTTCCAGAAGTCACACTTCCAAATACCAGCCAACCAACTGATATACCTAGTAGAAATACTATCCACATTTCAAATCCACCCTTTCTGCATAGGCTAAACAAATAAAAACCTATACCCCAAGAGGAAGAGACATTTGATATTATTGAGCAGTTAAAAAATATGAACATTCAAATCTCTCTGTTCTAAGCTATCAAGGATATACCTCTTTATGGAAAGGCTATTAAGGAAGCATGTCTTAAGAAGACAGGACGGAAGAAGAAAGACCCTCAAATAGTATATTTTGTAGGGAAATTAGTAGATATCATGTTAGGAAAGGTGGTAGTACCAAAGTATTCAGATCCTGGCAGTCTAGTAGTTGACTTGATAATAAATGGACAAACTGTGAAAAATTCTCTAGTTGATTTGGGAGCAGCAATAAATGTCATGACTAAAGATACAATGCATACTACTAGGCATAGAAGGCTTACGAACAACAGCCATAGTGTTACAACTTGCTGATAGTTCAACTGTTACTTCAGAGGGTCTCATAGAAGATGTGATAGTAACCTTAGATTCATGGGAGTATCCTACTGATTTTCTTATCCTATCACCTAAAGTAAACTTTCCTGGTTACCCTGTAATCTTGGGAAGACCTTGGTTAGCCACCACTGATGCCATAATTAATTGCAGATCAAGAAGTATGACAATTTCAAATGATCAAGCCATAAGGAAGCTAGCCCTATACCCTCCTGCCCAACCCCAACCAGACTTGGGAGAACCTATTTGGCCAAACTTAGGGGATGAGGAGGAAGAGTTGAATTCAGTAGCCCAGCTCATGATCTTGCATAGGCAATCTTTTCTAAAGATGTAAGAGGAAGATGATGTGATACAAATAATTCTTACCAATTAATTTATTGTGGCTAAAGATGTTTTAGAAAGTTCTATTTTACAGCTATGTACCTATGAGGACTGTATGACTCCAGTAAACCCTTAAATAATTGATCAATTGCTGACAGGCAAAATAGCTAGAAGTCCAGTACCCAAAGTGTTAATGGTAGAGCTAACAACAATAGTGGAACTTTCCTCTGGTTGTAACCTTCATGTGAACAACAAGCTGTCCCAATCACAGTTGGCATTGTTAACCAAGCTCCTCACTCAACATGAAAAATCCTTTGCATGGGATTATGCGGATATGGAGCGACTAAACCCTAAAATCTACTCCCATAGAATCTACATCAGTGATGGAAGCTTGCCAGTTTGTCAACCACAAAGGATAATAAATCCAACACCAAGAAAGAATAGTTAAAACTGAGTTGCAGAAGTTTTTGGATGCTGGATTCATCTATCCAATCTTTGATAGCAAGTGGGTGTCACCATTGGTCATTGTACCTAAGAAAGGAGGTAAGTGGCGGATATATGTAGATTATAGGGAATTAAATAATGCCATAAAGAAGGACCACTTTCCTTTACCTTTTATTGACCAGGTCTTGGATAATTTGGTTGGAAAGAAATATTTTTCCTTTCTGGATGGATATACTGGTTACAATCAGATAAGCATTGCCCCTGAAGATCAGGAAAAGACAATGTTCACATGCCCTTGGGGCACATATGCCTATTCAATACTACCATTTCGATTATGCAATGCACCTACTACCTTTCAGAGAGCTGTGATCAACATCTTTGCTGATATATCACATGATTGCATGGAATTATACATGGATGACTTCACTACATTCAGTGTCATATTTGAAGAAGCTCTAAAGAACTTGGAGAAAGTACTAATCAGATGTGAGGAACATAACATATCTCTCAATAGTGAAAATTACTTTCTGATGATGTAGGAAGGAGTGGTGTTGGGATATTTTATCTCTGAAGCTATAATCCAGGTAGACCCTTTGAAGATAGAGGTAATTCTCACACTCCCTATTCCTACTAAGCAAAAAGATGTCAGATCTTTCCTAGGTCACGCTGGTTATTATAGGAGGTTTATCCAGAACTTTAGTCAAATAGCTAGTCCTCTATACAACTTACTTACCAAAGAAGCTAAATTTACTTGGACAAAAGAATGTGATGAATCCTTCTTGTAGCTCAAGTCACTTTTGATAACTGCACCAGTACTTAGGGGTCCTGACTGGACTTTGCCATTTCACATACATATAGATGCTTCATACTATATCATAGGTGCTATCCTAGGACAAAATTCAAAAAACTTTGAAAATGCAATCTATTATATCAGTACGAGTCTACATGGACCAGAGTTAAACTATATAGTGACTGAGAAAGAATTGCTAGTAGTAGTTTATGCTTTGAACAAATTCCACCATTATGTGACGAGTTATCCTATCTTTGTTCATACTAACCATGCAGCAATTAAGTATCTCATGAAAAAACCCACCATCATAGGAAGGTTAGCAAGATGGCTTCTTCTTTTGTAGGAATTTGATATAACAATCATTGACAAGATAGGGAAAGCAAACATGGTAGCTGATAATCTATCCATAATTCATCATGCTGAAGAAGATACTACTTTGATAGATGATGCATTTCCAGATGAACATTTATTTCATATTTCTATCCAGAATCCATGGTATGCTGATATAGCTAATTACCTAGCAGCTAACAAAATGCCAACACATTTCTCTTATAAGGAAAATAAGCTTCTTGTAGAGAAAAGCTTCCATTTCTCTTGGATTGATAGCACATTATTTTACACTGGACCTGACCAAGTCATGAGGAGATGTGTGAGAGAAGATGAGACATATGACATTCTTCATGCATGTCATAATGAACCATGTGGAGGACACTTTGCTACCAGAAGAACAACACAAAAGATTTTAACAATTGGCTACTACTGTCCTACACTTCACAAAGATGCAGCCAGTTATACAAGGAAGTGTGACAAATGTCAAAGAATGGGCTGACCAACAAGATCAGATGAAATGCCCTTAAACCCATAGGTGGTGGTAACACCATTTGATAAATGGGGCATGGACTTTATTGGTCCAATAGACCCTCCATCCAATGGGAAATCATACATTTCAGTGTGCACAGATTACTTGACCAAATGGGTCAAAGTCAGAGCAATGAAGCATGCTAGAGACCATAAAGTTGCTGAATTTTTGTATGAAGAAATTTTTACTAGATATGGCATGCCAAGAGAACTTGTTACTGATCAAGGTACTTATTTCACTTCCAATCTGATAACAAAGCTCATGAAGGAATATAATATTAGACATCAGAAGTCAATCCCCTATCACCCTCAAGCCAATGGACAAGCAGAAGTTACAAATTGGGAAATAGAAGCAATCTTAACAAAGACAGTTCATTTGCATCACCAAGATTGGAGCAACAAACTATTAGAAGCCATCTGGGCATATAGAACAACATGGAAGACCACCATAGGGTTCACTCCGTTCGAACTGTTATATGGTAAAATAGAAATGCTACTGATTGAATTTGAACACAAAACATTAAGAGCATCGTTGGAGTTAAATATTGATCTTCCTATAGCATAGAGAGAGCGCTTGTTGCATCTCAATTCTTTGGATGAAATTCGCAAGTCTACCTTGTAGTGCAAAAAAATTGTCTAAAAGCAAAGAAAATAGTTGCATGACTCCCATATTAAGAGTAAGCAGTTCCAAGTTAGAGATTGGGCATTGTTATATAATTCCAGATTCCAAGAGATACCAGGAAAGATGCAGACACGATGGCTAGGTCCATATGAAATAAGCCATGTATTTACAAATGGAGTAGTCTAGTTGACCACAATTGACCCTATACACTTCAAGCTACTAGTTAATGGACATAGACTAAAGTTGTATCACCAGCCACAGATGAAAGAAGGCTTCTTGCAACAATTCAACTAGCCCATTTTAAAGGATCAATAGGTAACACTTCCTATAGCAGAGGGTGTCAACCTTCTTCCTGTAGCTCTTCAATAAGAATTCCTTTGAAGCATGACCATAATAAAAACTTTATTTTTACATAAAGTTCAAGTTATCCATTCACTTTCTATATTCTTCTTTTTCAACCCACTTCTTTTCTAATCTTCCATCCCCCCACCTTCCACATCATCTATTTCTATGCTTTCAATAAAGAAATCATTCGTTGATGCATGCTGACTGTCGATGCTATCATTTCGCTCTTGCCAATCTTTCTTGGCATGTGCAATGATCAATTAACAGGTATGAGCTTTTCAAATTTATTTCCATTTTTAGCGCATAAATTTTGTTGGTTATATCAAATACTACAATAAATGTATCATTGCCACCTTAATCCAGATCCGTACCTTCTTCCAAGTCCTACAAGTGAGGACACTTGTCAATATTTCATAGGGGGTAGGGAAGTGTGCCAATTATTAAAGTTTCATTTCTATTTACTTATTAAGATCGTCAAATCTGTACTTCAGCATTGTCTTAATTAAGATCCAGCTGCCGCATCACATAAGTGTCAAGTGTCGTACCTTTATTCTAGATAAACCCCTAATTGTCAGACTAGATGTGACCCAATATTAAAACCATGACATAAATCTTGCATGAATATATATGATTCATTATTTTAAAATACATTATTATTATTCATATCAAGAATACCAGAAGAATGTGAAAGAGGGTCTGTGGTTTTACAAGAAGTAGTCTGAAATTCAAAAGAGAAGAAGGTAATTATCAAGAACAGAGTAGAGGTTGAATTTGGTAAGAAAAAATGGGGGGCCAATTGCAGTGGCATGAACCAGTGGTTCATGGTATTTTACTATCTGATGTTGAGGCAGTAAGAAGATTTAATGCCTATGGATGGCTGGGATATTTCTTAAAATTGATAGAATGTGATGAGGAAGCAGCAATAGAATTTGCAAACACATTTGATGAAGGCCAAGTGACAGTATGGGGGTTGATAGTCATTGCAACAAAGGAGAAAATAGAAAAAGTAACCAATTTGCCAGTAGCAGGGGAACACTACTCCAATGCGCACGATGCCAGGTTAGCCAGTGCCCAGTTCACCCTACTAGGTGACCCTCCATTGGAAATCACTAAACAAAGTGCAAACAAATGTCCATTCCTCCACCATATCAAGAGTTGGCCATGCACATTATCAGGTATTTCACCTGTGAAGGATGATTCTCTAATTTGCATGTGCATCATTTTAAGCTACTTAGTTATGTAGGACATAGTATCACAATGAATGCACCCAATTTTTTGTTTAATATGTTGTGCATTAGTGCCGAAGAAACCCAAAAAGGGAAAGACAAATCTGTTACTCACCATGCCCTAATTAAATTACTCATAGAAAGATCTCTTAGGGATGCCTCCCCTATGACATGGGTAGATTTTTTCCATCATAAATCCCTGCAGCCTCAAATTTCCCCTAATGTGCAAATCAGCCAAGATAATACAATTTCCCCTGACCCAGTTGCCGAGCAAAGTACCCAAGTGGTAGAAACCAAAAATTTACAAGAAAATGTGCCTTTACCCACTCACATGATAAATATACCTACTGCTGCCAAAAAAAAGGAAAATGAAAGTTAGTAGGAGAAACTTTGGTTCCTGCAGCTAAGCCATGAAACCATCAAGTTTCAAAAAAGAAGAAAATGAAGTCAGTTCTTGCAGCCACTACTCCTACAATAGAGAAAACAAAAAGGGTTAGTAAGAAAAAGGCCATAGAGGTTAAGGATCCCTATAAGAAGAAGTTCTAGGATGAGAGGGCAGACTCTTAAAGAACCCACCGAGAGCCAGACCGATTCCCCCAAACAATTTGAGGAGGAAACTCCTATTCATATTGTTACGGATGATTCTCCCAGCCAGTCAGAGATCCCAGACATTCCTCAAAATCTGGATGAGGAGTGTGAAGCTGAGCCAAATGTATGTCAAAATGACATAGGATTTAGTAATCAGGATGTTCCAACCCGTGAAAAAGAAACCCATGTAATTCACCAGCTAGCTTGCATAAGAAATGCCCTAGTTTCTTATAAGCGAACTTGGTTAATAAATTTATTAGAGCAGTTACGGAGGGAACAAAGGAAGAAGAATAACCAAGATGAAAACAGTGGTCCAATCACTCTGCAAATGCTTCTCTTCTAGTTATATAATAAGCATGTGCTGACAACCACTCTATGGGGAGAAGAGAAAAAGAAATTGTAGAAAGTAATAGCAGAACAAGGAGAGAAAATTGCAAAATTAAAAGATCAGTTGGCAAGATAGAAACAAAGAATGGAACATGCCCTTAAGCTGATTGACCAGATAATTAATTGTAGACTGCCACCTAGATTCTATATCATCTGTCTAAAATAATAATTCCTCCTATTTCAGTTGATGATGACCCTCAAAGCTGTAAACGCAGAGTTCAAATCAGCCCAGGAATTCTATGGCTTATACCAAACCCTTCCATCTTGGCAAAAAACCTACTTTATGAGTTGTATGTGCATAATTTCATCATCCCTACAGAGACAGAATGGAATCCCCTACTTTACATAGGGTATATACATCTAAGGGCCCTAATGTCTTCGATGCAAAATGAGGCTAACTATGATAGATAATTGGAGAATTACAAGGAACTTGAGAAAATGGAACCCCTTCCATTAAGGGCAAAAAGAAGTCAACCAAAAGTATTCCTGAGGGATTGGTTTAGACTGACATATGGGAATATTGAAAAGGAGATCAGAGATAAAAATTTTAAACTTAGAGTAGATGTGTATGCAGAATACGATAGCACGTCTTATTTTGTCTTACAAAGAGCCTTAACCAGTGCCAGAAGTAGATGGGGTAGATTATCAGAGGCATTCAAAAGATCAGAACCACATAGCCCCATTAACCTTGAAGCAGCCAAACACTGAGCACCGAAATACATGGAGCTAGGTAGGCAAATTAGCTAGGAGCTCTGGTTTCCACTCACAATGCAGCCACGCATGCTTCTTTGGCCCTTGTATGACATCAACACTGCCAAGCTTGACAGGCTGCAGGAGGATCACATAAGGGAAGTTTGGGAAAGAACAAGAGGATTCTACTACTCCTTCAAGAGCTAGAGGTGAGGGAGAACTGAAGTTGGTGACTTTAGGTCAATTGCTAGACGATGCAATGCTTGAGGATAAGAATTTGATTAACCAAGGGGCAAATGATAAGGCCAAATTATTACCTTTATTTCGTATAATTTTAAATACTCTGTTCTAGTTTCTGACAGAACATTTGAGAGCCTAGCTAGTCAAAACTTATGATAAAGTCCAGATAGAACTGATAAACCAAGGGTAGATGTTTGTGACATATTTTACTAATACTATACATTTAGTGCAGTATTTCATAAAACAATCAGAATCTATGTTCTAATATCTGGATTTAACGTTATTAATCTTTTTGCATGAATATTTCTGCATCATAACTAACTTGACAGGAGAGAAAGCGGCTGGAGAGTGGTTGACAGCATTCAAGGAAGACGGTTGAGGAATAGCTACGGCAGAGTGATCATCATAGCACTAGGAAACATAGCTGCTACAATGGAGGAGACATTATTCTAGGACATGGGGATGTAGTGTTCCTATATTCCCTCTGCACTTTATTATGTTGAACTAGTCGCCCGTGCTTTACTACCCACACTGTGGGCTGTAGCATTTCCATCTTCTTCTCTACCATGTTTTCAACAAGATAGTTTCTTTTCTATTTTGTAATAAGTGTTTGATCCTCTATATATAGGGATTGGAATGATGGTTTGAAGTTAGATAGGAAAATTAGAGACATAATTTTTTGGAAGAAAACAGTTTTACAACAATCTATTTCAAGTTTCATGTATTGTTTTTATGTAATGAGTTTTTGAAATATAATGAAGTAATTTTTGGTTTACATTCTGTGTTAATAGATTAGCAGAAACCAACCAAGGGGGCCCACTTGGGAGGTGGAATAGGTTATAATAGAATATATTTCATTTCTAGCATTTCCAGTATTTCAAATAAAGTTATAATTTCTTCCTGCAACATTGTACCTTATGAATGTTCTTGCAACATATGCAAGAATAGTTATAATGGATGTTCTAGGTTGAAAGTATAGGTTTAAGTAGAGTTTGCAATTTCTACCATTCATTTCAGTAAGGAGATAAATGTATTGTTTTCTTGCAGCACTAGTGTAGGTTTCTTTTATGCATTTTTACCTTCCTACAGCATAAGAAGAATGACTCCTTAAGGAACCTATTGCACATATCGTGCCAACCATTTCAAGTATACGTCCCTGAGTTGACAAGTTAAATGCACCTTATAATGGGAGAAGTAGTCCTTAGATTGAATAAACCATTCCTAAGAAAGGCCTTGAGTATGATTATTCCACACCTATTGTGAGGCGGTTCAACCATATAAGACTCATTGAGTACATATAGATCTGTAGGCATACTTCCAGTCCCCCCCCCCCCCAAATTTTGAACTTTTAAAGTTGTTTTCCGTAGTGTGTTCTCCATTTTTCCTAACATGTTTTTGTGAAAGATGAAGACCAAAAGTTCTAATGCAGATGTGAGACTGTCTATGCCCCAGTTTAATGTTCATTACCTCAGTTCATAATTACAAATTCGGTTTGAAGTCTACAAAATGGAAGCTTAGATTCATTTTAAAATTTAAAATGTGGTTTCTGATGCCCCTGTTCACCTAATGAGAGTAAAATGAAATCAATAAAGAGAAATAGAATTGGAACTGTCATTTTCTACAAATTAGAATTGGAATTGCCATTTTCCACTTAGGAGAAGCAAATTTAGAGTTTTCTGTAGGAGTAGCCCAAATAGAATTTTCTTCTACTTCACTTTTTCATCACATTGAAAGTAAAGTTTGTCTATCATCATGAAGTATCCAAGTTGCTAATCATTACATATTGATTTTTGAATGAAAATAAATACTCTTGGAAGTTCTCACATACGCAAAGCTATTTATAGTAAACAAAGGAGAAGCACTTTTCAATTTTTCTGTGGGGAGAAGCCAATGTCATATTTTCTGCCACAAAGAATTGCAATGATCAAAGCGACTTCAAAGTGAAGAATTGATGGCATCTCAGAGCATGGAGAAAGCCCTAAGCTTGATAGGAGACAGAGGGAAGAAAATAAGTGAAGATTTGAAAAAAATCAAGTGAAGCGGAAAATTGAAATTTTGATGCGGATTGTGCCGTCAAAAATGGAAATTCCACTTGGAGAAGGCCATAGTCAAAATCCTGCCAAAGTGAATTAATGAAGGGAAGATAGTTATAAATGATGAAGGTATTGAAAGGAAAGGTTCTCTCTTCCTATCAAATAAAATTTTGAGCCAAATACTGACAAAGAAAGTGAAGGCAGAAAATCCACTGGTGCAGTCGATTGACATTTTATGTAATTAAAAGTAATGTCTTTAATGAACAAACCATGTCTTGATGTCCATGGCCGAGCAAGTAACAGATGTTTTCAGCACTGACTTAACATCTCTGGTTACTACGAAGGAATGGATGCAAAATCAATATTAAATTTTTTAGAACTATCTCAAGGCTGAAAGGATCTACGAAGGTGGGTTCACAGATTGGGTGTACCAAGCCTGTCGATGGGAAGCAAGGAAAGAAGATTTTATGATCATCACGCCTGACTATGTTGAAGAATCCCAATGGCATACACATGAAAATCTCAAACTCAACAAATGCACAGCCAAGCCACTCGGATTTAGTGATTAAAGAGGTCACTAAG
This sequence comes from Thuja plicata, assembly GCA_018584345.1. Classification (NCBI taxonomy): domain Eukaryota; kingdom Viridiplantae; phylum Streptophyta; class Pinopsida; order Cupressales; family Cupressaceae; genus Thuja; species Thuja plicata. The sequence goes on along the minus strand of MU228378.1, from coordinate 778,039 downwards.
TGATTAAAGCACGTGCATGTCTTGCTCAGACAACCGCAAGGTTGGTGGAGTCATCTTGCAGTGTAAAGACCGAGTAGATGCTATGAGAGACATTTTAAAAGAAGATCCAAGAGGGAAAGATAAGTTTCAAGAGCCACCATGGGAAGAGACTATGATAGATATATGTGCAGTCATGGTGATGTTTTAACATGGCCCAATTAGTATTAGCCTGTGATTATGAGAGAAAAGTGGTGGGAGTATTGTGGCATGTGCCTGTTTGAGTTGGAGTTGGCATGCAAGCTGCTGGATGAAATCTCGATCCATGGGAGCCGTGAACATCATTCAGCCTGACTCTATTCAAATGTTATGTGCAAATTTGTGGATGAGTTCCCAATATATAGTGATAAATCCCATATGGCCTTGGTTCTTATAGATCGTGCAAGTTACTCATGAGGTGCCAGAGAGAAGCATGTGCAAACAATTTTACATCAAAACACCTTTAGTTGTGAGAAATGAATGTTGATGAATGGAGAATGCCTTATGGGTAGCACAAAGACTAAAAATAGAGAGTTGGGGTGGAGATGTTTCCATTTATCAAATTAAATAACAATGCCCAAGCTTGGGAAGCATATGAAGGATAAAATACATGCTTACGGTCTCAGTGATTGATTTTTCTTCCAGATCAAGTCAAAGTCACATCTAGAAAGGTGAAAAAGCCATAGAAAATTGCATATAGATTATACACTCGACCACTCTTTTGTTTGTTTTTTGATCTTCACACTATTGAGCATACCCATTGGTCGATTAAGACCGGAATCGCAATGTCAAAACACACAAGGCTCAAATTCATGGCAGGTGTCTTCTTTGTTGGAGGATGAAATCATATACTGAAATAGAACATCTCATCCACAAAAGCCAAGAGGCAATTTGTTAGAATAGAGCATGATGCCACTGGTGATTATTCCAAATACCTTAACTTTGAAGGACACTTGTATATGCCACATGGATGGAAAGGCTTTTTCATTAGGTAAAAAGGGCGATGGTGAAATCATATTTCCTGAAGGATATAGAGTCTCACTTAAATAAAATGTTAATGAGAATGAGAGTCTCTTCATTTAATTCGATCAATTATGGAAAGACAGTTAGAGAAGACCAAAAAAGTAGAGAACTAAAAGCTTTTGAAGATATATCTGAAAAAACACTTCACCTACAAATACTTAATTTATGGTGGTGTTGTATTAATGTTTGTTGTTATAAGAAAGAGGCGTAATAGACATTAGAGAGGGTCTCTTCATCAACATAGTTCTTTAAAACTAAAAAAGAAGACAAGTTAAGGAAAAAAGGATAATGAAAAGCCACCGAAAGCAACTGAAAGAAATGGTTATTATAACCGAATAGTCACAGGGGAAAGTGAAGGATTCCAGAAGTCTATTTATGGTAAAATATTTTCATTGGTAGGGGCTCTTCTTTTCTTCAAAAGTAAGAGTGTTGGAGTGGGGAGAAGACAACATTTCATTTTATGCATTTGACATATTTGTTCTAGTTTTCTTTGTAATAGATTTGACAATAAGTTGTAAGCAATAGAGATCCGAGCATCACTATTTTTTATATTCATGAAAAAGAGAGATCTTCTTTTAAATTAGAGAATCTGAGGAGGTTTTTTCTGATTATTTTGAATCAGAGAATTGTTGTAGTCGGTTTTGAGCATTATCTTACATCTTAGAGTCAGATAGAGAATGTGTTGTGGATAAGATGTGTTTGCAACCATTTATATTGCAGAAATTGGAATAGTTGATCTTCATGTTCATTTCATTATGCACTACATTTGCATATGTAGCATTCATATTGCATTACCAATGCTAGGGAGTCATAGGAAATGTGAATTCTTGGAGTTGGCTAGGTTTAGAACTGAATTTACTGCTTGAGTTAGGTCTGTTTAGGGTTGGCTTGGTTTTCCTCTTCCATTCTCAGGTTAAGAACGTACCCAGTTTGTTTAGGAATTAAAAAAATTCATTGAATATAACTCATAAGGGAGTTGTACCTTTCAATTCAGAGGAAATCTACCAACCTAATGATAGATTATCCAACTATTGGTATCTGATCGTTACTTTCAAATTTGGGCATTTGAGAGTTAAATTGGGAAATAACAATTTGTTTACCAACAAATTTTTGGTGACTCTGCTAGGGAGGTGGAAAAGAAGATTAGTGTTGAAGATTGTTTCTTCATTTTTATTATTATTATCTCTGCTCCAAGAGATTGGCGACTCTTTTTTTATTCTCATAGTTTTTGGTTGAAGAGTCCAGTGCTTTCATTTTTAGGTCTATTATTATCTCTGTTGCAAGAGATTGGCGACTTTGTTTTTATTCTCATATTTTTTGGTTGAAGAGTCTAGTGCTTTCATATTTAGATCTATTATTATCTCTAGTTGTAGGAGATTGGTGACTCTAACTTAAAAGACCATGCCTATTAAAGTTGTGAAAGGGAAGAGGCCAGTTCCTTCCTTTATAGAACTTCATCAAACTTGTGATCCAGTATTGTGTGATTTGTTTGATGCTTTTATAGAAAGCATTGCTCGAGGAAGAAAAACAAATTTGCGCATTGAAGAAGACTGTGTACAAGTTCTATTATGGAGAAGTGTTTGTGCGAGGTATCACAAGATGAAAGAGCTGGAAGTGAAAACAAAGTTCTTGCAGCATTGCGAGAGAAGAGTGTTGCAGTTAAAGAAGAATTGAAGTTGGATGATGATGAAGTTTCAGAAGTGTTGGTTGTATTTCCTGTTTTGCTGCCTTGCCTGGTTCCATGTCTCACCCTCTGCAAATTTTCAGGTTTTCATGCTTAAACCTTGCCAAAATTGTCAAAACCCTACAAAAACCCTAGAAGCCAAGTGTTAAACGATGCATTTGAAACCCTTAGCCGTGTCTTATATTTCCTCATTACTTTTTCCAGTCACTCAAGACATGTTCTTTAAGTCAGGTCGCTTAATCGCGTTACCCGAGATGAATATGCCAAATCTTCTTCCGATCAAGCTTTTCCTTTATGTCGCGTAGTCTCTTGAAGAAACAAAATATTCCATCAATGTCTCGAGACTTAGCGATCTCTCTTTAGTCAGGTTGTCGGAGGAACTTCATGTTATAAGATTTAAAAGGAACGGGACCCACCTTCAGTCGGGTGATCGCAAGAAGATTTAGAAAGTCAAAGAAATGTCTTCCGACCTTGCGATTACTTCATGTCGCATGATCGCTTAATCTGCTCAGTCAAAATAGTTAAGATCTCTTCAGTCGCGTGGTCTCGAGATAAACTGACAGTTAAGGGATAACGGTCCCGATTCAGCGACTAACGATTTCATGTTAAGTGTTTTCCCTCAGTCGGGATGTCGCTAGAGCAGGGCGGTGACTCAGTCTTTTAGAATGTACTAAGTGGACCAAACAATAGATAACATCTGTCACAAAATTAGTGGTTGTCAGGAGGTTGCCAGAAGGAGGAAGGAGATCAAGCGATAAGGAGACAAAAGTGTTTTCACCCTCAGTCGTGAAATCTCCTAATGGTTTAAGGGCATGAAGAAATGTATGGTGATTAAGTGACAGCCGTGCGATGAAGGAATTAGAGGATCTGACGGTGGTCGCAAAGTCTGGTGATAAAAGTGCCCCAGGGAGAAATTCCTTCCGACTAAGCGATTAAGGTATGTCACAAAGTCGCTCTGAACAGAATAAAGGCATGTGCTATATGATAGGGTTAAGTTAGACTTATCACCTGACTCAGCGACTGAAGGTTGTCGTGTAGTCTTGAAATGAGAAATGAGCATCCAGCGACTTAGCGATAATAATGAAATGTTAAAAGGTAATGGTTTGTGACGAAGTCTGGAAAAGAATGATGAGTTAGTGTTAACTCCATGCGACTTTGATTTCACTATAGTCGCCTGATCACTAGAAGGACTTGGGTTAGCCGAGGTAAAAGAGTTATATTGTCGCCAAGTATGAAGAGTAAACCATGGTTAATAAAAAGTGCTCACGACAAAGAGACTTAATGAGGTCGCGAGGTCGCCTGATAGCAAGATCTATAAAAGCGGGGCCAAGTAGATGACATGACAGAGAAGATCACCCGGTGGCCAATTAGATACATGAATTTTTGATTACTATGTACAAAAGGTAGCTGAGATTGATGACAGAGAATGAATCAAAGAGTGCCATGTCAGCCATCTTAACCATTTTATGATTGCCCCAAAATATTCATGATTTAAATTTGATTTTCTGTCACCTCGCGCAACTACGGCTAGGTTTTTGAACGTTCCACGACATATCAACTTAATGGCAGAACTGACATTTCTGAATTTTGAGCCATGTACTCTAAATCCTATGGCTATAAACAGGGGATTGTGCATTCATTCCTACTCACCGAGTTTGTGATTTCTAAGCTAAGTTGTTATTTCAGCAAAAAGGTGATATTCTGAGCTGTTATAGTGTTCTAAGGTGATTGAAATTTATAAGAGTATAGAGAGTTGTGCTTAGATTTGTTTCAATATCATTCAGTCAGAGATTCAAAGTGCTTGCAAGGATGAGTACTGCCATGAGTGTTGCATCTACTAGTGGAGGCAGTGGAGATGAGCAAAAAGGGAAACCTAGCTTCTCTGACGAGTTTCTTCAGCTGCTGCCAAGCTCGACTCAGAACAGGAAGATTGATGCAGGCATATTCAAAGATGACTTCAAAGACATCACAGATGCAGTGACCCCAGGAACAACAGGTTACTCACTATTGACCTATTTTTATAAAAATTCTGATAAACCTATCCATGTGTCAAACCCTTGGATATCTGGTATGGGTAGGTTATTAGTGCCTGATGTATTTCTGGATGTTGACCTATTTTTAGACCTGGCTAACCATTATGATGTCCTCACAAAGACCATCAAGAGAGAGGACTGCACTAACTTGCTTGTTTTAAATAGAAATACTTTCATGCAAGCATTTGGCCTATTTAGCACCATGTCAACCAAAATTGACATGAAGATACAGGAAAAAAGATATAATAACAAGCCTGGTGTTGCTAGGGGCTTGTTAAAGAAGCATATGCCACAAGAGATAAGAGATCATATAGGTCCAGAGGCTGGACCATACCCATATTTTTACAAGGACCTGTTCTTTTATATCAAATACAATGCCTATGCTCTTTGCAAAGTATTGGGAATAGATGGAGATGTTGAGAGAATAGGTCATGGCATCTTGATGATGGTCTTGGACCTGCAGGAGGTTCACTCTAGCACAAGCTATGATTATATCCAGCATATAATTGATGAGATGCATGAAGGGTTTGTGGCTACACAGAAGAAACTAAAAAACCCTAAGGAGAAGGAGCCCAAGTTCTTGCACTATTCAGTTTTAATGCACCTTCTCCTGTACTACAACATCACTATCATGGACCCTGACAATTTGTCTCCCCAGAGATTCTTTCAGTCACATCCAAATCCTATCCAGTTCTGGGTTAGGGTTTGGAACTTTACTTCCAGGGATTGTGAATTTTGTGCTTTTGATAATTGGATTGTGTATCCAATAATAAAGAGTTTGGGAATCAGAAAGACCAGGATTCCCATAAAGGTCATTCAGCTACTAAGACCTTGTGAGTACCTAGAGAATTGGCCTGGGAATCACAACTAGGGTGATTTCTATCTAGAGGAGAATTTCACCATTTTCAGAGTGTATGGGTGTGTTCATCCACCCCATATTTTGCCTTACCATGTGCCAATGAGAGTTGCTGCCATGGAATTCATCTTGCAGCTAATGTTGACAGATAATGAGCACTTTGCACCACACAAGAAGGGGACCATAACCCCTAGGCAATTAAAGATTGCAAATTTCACAATAGGTAAGAATTCCATGGATGAAGTGAGCCAGTGGCTAGAGAAATTCAGGATGGGGGCAGGCCCCTATAGATACATAGACCCAGAGGGCTTCATGGCAGGGGTCAGAAAATTGTACACTCCCACTATTCCAAATACAAATGTGCACTGTGAGTGTATAGAGGAGGACGCTACAAGAAACAACCTGGATGAGGATGACATCCATAGGAAAAGGTTGCAAATCCAAGAGTTGCTGAAGTTGCAACTACAAATAAAGAGGAATGGGCTATCTTTTGGAGGTTTTGACCCTGACCTCAATTATTTTGACAAAATCAAAGCCATGATTGACAACTATGACATGTTGTCAGATGAATTGGATACTGTCCTTGCAAAGAAAGGTGCTCAATCTCCTAAGCATTCTAAATCAAACTATGATAGTGGAGATGACAGTGATTATGCAAGAGCTTATTTATCTCCTCCACCACAACAAGAACAAGGACAGGAAATGGCTGAGATCCCACAATTGCAGGGAGCACAAGAGCAACACATCATAGATCTAACTGTTGCCACACAGCCAGATGATTTAGAAGAGCCTGCAGCTAAGAGGCAGAAGCTTGAATTAGGCCAACCTTTAGTTGAAGGGTAGAGTAAGAAGAAGGACAAGGTTAAGGCCTTGGTACCAGGGACCAGGTTATATGACCATAACCTGAGGAAAGCAATCAGGCAAGGCAAGAAACAAATGCCTGATCCAGAGGACAAAACTGAGATCCCACTAAGGTCATGTGTGGATGAAAGACTTCTTAATCAGCAGAAGTTCCTGAATGATGACAACTTTGTCAAGACAGAGGAATTCAAGGATTTCCTCAGATGGCACAAGGTAGAATAATTGAAATCCCAGTTACTTGTGGATAGGAAGGAGACAATTACAAATGATGCCCTTGTAGCCTTGCAAACTTATGATCCTGAAATTGAGGACATATCTCCTGAGGATGCCAGGAAGATAGTGCTAGGAAGTGGCATCCTGTTAGGTGAAGGCTGGGATCTGGCATCAGCATTTGTAATAGATCAAATAAGGAAGCAGCCTGACCTAAAAATAGTCAGTGAAGTCCAGATAGGGGACATGATCAAAGTATTTGGGTATGACCCAAAATCACAAGCTTTTGCCATGTGGAATCTGAGCCCCAAGGAACACAAGCCCCAATTGGTAAACATACAAGAAAGCATGGTGGGGAACCAGATGGTGTGGTCAGTACAAAATACAGGAGATTTAGAAATATCTCAAATAATGACACACTGGGCTCAGTTGAATGAAGATAAGACAAAACAACTGTCTGAAAGGTATACTAATCTGTTGGAGGACACAAGTGCACTATCAAAGGATAGAGATCTATGTCATATACAGTTATACCAAAGAGACCAATTGATAAAGGTGTTAACTGAGAAATTAGAGGCAAAACCAAAAGTAGTATATGTGCTTGCACCTCAGCAAATTGAAGACAAGCCTAGATCAGAAGAGGCTGTAGAACAGAAAGATGATGAAGAAAAGGGAAATGTCATAGCATTAAAAGCATTAAGAGGCATATTGCAACATAGGATTGAGATCCTTAAAGAGAAAGCTGATGTTGTAATAAATACTTACAACAAATTGCCTACATTGCATGCAGAAGTACTAAGGTATCTTCTAATCTTGAACCCCTATTTAATGAAATGGTCTGTAAGAGAAAGTCTGTTTGAAAAGTTAACATCATTGCAGAATATTAGAGCAGACTTTCCTCCAATTGTGATAGAGGTAGAAGATGAGATCAAAGGGGTTAATATTGCTCTCTCATTCTTCAAGGGAAAATTGAACCAGATAGAGGCTAAGTTATGTCTATTTTCAGCTGACTTTAATAGGTTCATCCCTGCCTTAAAAGGAGAAGATGACCAGGTGAAAACAATAGATGCCCGGAGAAATGAATTTGATACTAAAATGCCTAGTGAAGATGCTTTTCTTTTGGGAACTGAGGTTGATGTTGATGGTTTCAATTTAATACTGGATGAAGCATTTAAGGGTGAGACAAACATCAACAAATTCCTCCTTGATGTAAAGAACATCACCGATCAAAGATGGGACAGATAGAAAGTATAGGTATAGAGCACCCAAGACTTCAATTGGCCAACTGATGACGAAGTAAAGGCATGGGAAGTCATGACAATGCCAAAGAAAAAGAAACCTATAGTAGAGGAGGAGATTTTGGACAATGAATGAGGTGACACTTGGACTGCACTGTTCATGGACTTGATGGACAATTATTTCAAAAAGAAATGCAGGTGAGCCGGCGAGAACAACTTCCAGGACTTCACAATAACTACACCAGCCCCCACCTACAAATCAAATTGCAGTCGTAAGGTTAGGAGAACAATAAAGATATCAGATTTCACCTTTTTGACTCAGTCACCTCATCATTTCTCTTCTCTCTCTTTTTTTATCTGTCTTACATCTTTAGGGTTAGGGTTTTGAGACTATCCGAAGCTTGTTGCATCCTTATGGATCCCAAGGTGGTCTCAAACCTATATATATGATAAGACTTGTAATATTTAAGGGTCTTTGATAATCATAGGTCTTGGATCTCTTATAGGTCTTTGATTTTTTGGAACAATTTTGTAAAGAAGAGGTAATATACTACAGAATTCAGATATTCTAGTTCATGTATATCTTTTGAAGCTGTGTAAACTTTTCATGTATGAATGAGCTGGATTACATAAATGAAATACGGTGCAATTTTACTCCTTTCAACTATTGTCTCTTTACTTTGTATGTATGCTTTTCTGTGTTAAGGTTTATAAGGTATTCAGTAACACTCTGGTTGTAAGGTAACCATCTAATTGTTTACAAGTTTCTCTCAAGGAGGGAATTAAATATTGTGAATGGTTTCAAGAAGCATACTATTTTGTTAAGGATTTGATACAGGGGTCTGGAGGTAACAAGATAGTTTT
>MU228378.1:735484-763885 GCA_018584345.1 Thuja plicata | reverse complement strand
AAGGAAAGTTGCTTGGACATATTGTGTCTAAGGAAGGGGTAAGAATAGACCCTGAAAGAGTAGAAGCAATTCAGAAAGTGGTTGCTCCAAAGAATTTAAAATGTGTACAATCTTTCTTAGGAAAGATTAATTTTGTCAGAATATTTGTAGCAAACTTTGCTGAAATTGTTAAGCCACTTGTAAAATTGCTAAAAAAGGATACTAAGTTTACTTGGAATGATGATGCTCAACAAGCTTTTGAAAGGATAAAGAATGCAGTGTAGGAGACCCCAGTGTTGAAATCCTTGGATTACACTAAGCCTTTCTCCCTATTTTCATTTGCCTCATTCCATACAATTGCTGCAATTTTGCTTCAGAAAGATGAGCAAGGATTTGAACATCCCATAGCTTTTTATAGTAAATCCTTGCAGGCTACAGAATTGAATTATGATATCATGGAGAAACAAGCCTATGCTCTGGTAAAGGCTGTGAAATATTTTAGGCCCTATTTGGTGTGTGCCAAAGTACAGGCCTATGTTCCACATTCAGCAGTCAAAGATATTCTTACCCAGTCAGAGGTTACTGGTAAGAGGTGTAAGTGGATTACAAGAATCCAGGAGTTCAATTTGGAAATCAACATCACCAAATTGGTAAGAGGCCAAGGCTTGGCCAAGCTTATGACAGATGAGAACCTGGATCTTGTGCAAACAAATCAAACTGAGACAAATGATCAAGCCATTACTAGTATAGAGAGACAACCATATTATGCTGATATTGTGTTTTTCCTTAAAAATGCCAAGTGCCCTGATCATTTATCTGATAATCAAAAGAGGAATTTGAAATTGAAAACTCAGAGGTATGTTTTGATTCAAGGGGATTTATTTTGGAAAGATAAGAATGGTGTACTTTTACTATGCCTTGACAAACATCAAGCTGAGAGGGTCCTGATAGAGATGCATGAAGGACAGTGTGGAGGTCATTTTTCTGCTAAGACAACTGCCCATAAGATTTTGAGGGCAGGTTATTATTGGCCCACTCTGTTCAAAGACACATACATGCATATTAGAAAGTGTGAACCATGTCAAAATTTTTCCAATAAGTTAAAATTTGCAGGTGCTCTGTTACTTAACCCAGTAAGTACTGAGGCTCCCTTTGCTATTTGGGGCATTGATTTTATTGGAGAATTTCAAGATAAGTCCAGTGCAGGACATAGTTGGATTTTAGTGGCCATTGATTACTTCACTAAATGGATTGAGGCTATTCCCACAAGGAAAGCAACTAGTAAAGTGGTTACTGAATTCCTGTTAGAAAACATTTTGACAAGATTTGGTGTGCCTAACAAAATGATAATGGACAATGATATGAGCTTTAGATAAGAAGAAATGACAAGTTCCTATGAGCAGTATGGGATTACTATGTCAGATTCATCCCCATATCATCCACAGGCTAATGGACAGGCAGAGTCTAGTAATAAGAGCCTCTTGAAGATATTGAAAAGAACTTTGGAACAAAACAAGAGGACATGGCACACAAAGCTGAGATTAGCTCTTTGGGCTGATAGAATAACACTAAAGAAGGCAACTGGTCAATCACCATTTGAATTGGTTTATGGATTACAAGAAAGGTTACCTATAAAAAAATTGTTGCCTATTTTCCAGTATATACAAGAAGAACATTTAGATGTTTCTGATAACATGCACAACAGAATTATGCAGCTGAATGAATTGGATGAAATGAGAAGAAATAGTCAGAAAGAGAACGTGAAGCTGCAACAGAAGATGAAATATATTTATGACAAAAGGGCTACTAAGAGAAAATTCCAAGTTGATGATCTGGTTCTCCAGTGGAATGCAAGGGCACAAGATAAAGGAAAGCATAAGAAATTTGAATCTTTGTGGCTAGGGCCATTCATTGTTGCTGAAAAATTTGGCAAAGATTCATATCTGTTGAAGAACATGGAAGGTGATCTGTTTGAGTTACCTATGCATGGGCAGTTTTTAAAGCCATTCTTTGAGTAAAGTCTGAGATGCACAAGCAAGTATGTATCATAGTTTCCTTTCCCTGTTTTTTGTTTGTAGATTGCTGTATATATTTCCCTTTCTGCTATAGGGTTTTGCTCGAGTTAGTTGGTCTGCAACCAGAGATTCTATGGTTCTCAGTATAAATTTGCATTTAACTGTACTCAGTTAGAGCCACTGTTGATTGTATTTCCTATTTTTCTGCCTTGCCTGGTTCCATGTCTCACCCTCTACAAATTTTCAGGTTTTCATGCTTAAACCTTGCCCAAATTGTCAAAACCCTACAAAAACCCTAGAAGCCAAGTGTTAAATGATGCATTTGAAACCCTTAGCCATGTCTTATATTTCCTCATTACTTTTTCCAGTCACTCAAGACATGTGCTTTAAGTCAGGTCGCTTAATCGCGTTACCCGGGACGAATATGCCAAATCTTCTTCCGATCAAGCTTTTCCTTTATGTCGCGTAGTCTCTTGAAGAAACAAAATATTCCATCAATGTCTCGAGACTTAGCGATCTCTCTTTAATCGGGTTGTCACAGGAACTTCATGTTATAAGCTTTAAAAGGAACGGGACCCACCTTCAGTCGGGTGATCGCAAGAAGATTTAGAAAGTCAAAGAAATGTCTTCCGACCTTGCGATTACTTCATGTCGCATGATCGCTTGATCTGCTCGGTCAAAATAGTTAAGATCTCTTCAGTCGCATGGTCTCGCGATAAACTGACAGTTGAGGGATAACGGTCCTGATTCAGTGACTAACAGTTTCATGTTAAGTGTTTTCCCTCAGTTGGGATGTCGCTAGAGCAGGGCGGTGACTCAGTCTTTCAGAATGTACTAAGTGGACCAAACAATAGATAACATCTGTCACAGAATTAGTGGTTGTCGGGAGGTTGCCAGAAGGAGGAAAGAGATCAAGTGATAAGGAGACAAAAGTGTTTTCACCCTCAGTCACGAAATCTCCTGATGGTTTAAGGGCATGAAGAAATGTATGGCGATTAAGCGACAGCCGTGCGATGAAGGAATTAGAGGATCTGACGGTGGTCACAAAGTCTGGTGATAAAAGTGCCCTAGGGAGAAATTCCTTCCTACTAAGCGATTAAGGTATGTTGCAAAGTCACTCTGAACAGAATAAAGGCATGTGCTATATGATAGGGTTAAGTTAGACTTATCACCTGACTCAACGACTGAAGGTTGTCGTGTAGTCTTGAAATGAGAAATGAGCATCCAGCGACTTAGCGATAACAATGAAATGTTAAAAGGTAACGGTTTATTGTGAAGTCTGGAAAAGAATGATGAGTTAGTGTTAACTCCATGCGACTTTGATTTCACTATAGTCACCTGATTGCTAGAAGGACTTGGGTCAGCCAAGGTAAAAGAGTTACATTGTCGCCAAGTCTGAAGAGTAAACCATGGTTAATAAAAAGTGCTCGCAACAAAGAGACTTAATGAGGTCGCGAGGTCGCCTAATAGAAAGATCTATAAAAGCGGCACCAAATAGATGACATGACAGAGAAGATCACCCGGCGGCCAATCAGATACATGAATTTTTTATTACTGTGTACAAAAGGCAGCTGAGATTGATGAAAGAGAATGAATCAGAGAGTGCGATGTCAGCCGTCTTAACCATTTTATGATTGCACCAAAATATTCATGATTTAAATTTTATTTTCTTTCACCTCGCGCAACTACGGCTAGGTTTTTGAATGTTCCACGGCATATCAACTTAATGGCAGAACTGAAATTTATGAATTTTGAGCCATGTACTCTAAATCCTATGGCTATGAATAGGGGATTGTGCATTCATTCGTACTCACCGAGTTTGTGATTTCTGAGCTAAGTTATTATTTCAGCAAAAAGGTGATATTCTGAGCTGTTACAGTGTTCTAAGGTGATTGAAATTTCTAAGAGTATAGAGAGTTGTGCTTAGATTTGTTTCAATATCATTCAGTCAGAGATTCAAAGTGCTTACAAGGATGACTACTGCCATGAGCGTTGCATCTACTAATGGAGGCAGTGGAGATGAGCAAAAAGGGAAACCTAGCTTCTCTGACGAGTTTCTTCAGCTGTTGCTAGACTCGACTCAGAACAGGAAGATTGATGCAGGCATATTCAAAGATGACTTCAAAGACATCAGAGATGCAGTGACCCCAGGAACAACAGGTTATTCACTATTCACCTATTTTTATAAAAATTCTGATAAACCTATCCCTGTGTCAAACCCTTGGATATCTGGTATGGGTAGGTTATTAGTGCCTAATGTATTTCTGGATGTTGACCTATTTTTAGACCTGGCTAACCATTATGATGTCCTCACAAAGACCATCAAGAGAGAGGATGGCACTAACTTACTTGTTTTAAATAGAAATACTTTCATGCAAGCATTTGGCCTATTCAGCACCATGTCAACCAAAATTGACATGAAGAAACAGGAAAAAAGATATAATAACAAGCCTGGTGTTCCTAGGGGCTTGTTAAAGAAGCATATGCCACAAGAGATAAGAGATCATATAGGTCCAGAGGCTGGACCATACCCATATTTTTACAAGGACCTGTTCTTTTATATCAAATACAATGCCTATGCTCTTTGTAGAGTATTGGGAATAGATGGAGATGCTGAGAGAATAGGTCATGGCATCTTGATGATGGTCTTGGACCTACAAGAGGTTCACTCTAGCACAAGCTATGATTATATCCAGCATATAATTGATGAGATGCATGAAGGGTTTGTGGCTACACAGAAGAAACTGAAAAACCCTAAGGAGAAGGAGCCCATGTTCTTGCACTATTTAGTTTTAATGCACCTTCTCCTGTACTACAACTTCACGATCATGGACCTTAACAATTTGTCTCCCTAGAGATTCTTTCAGTCACATCCAAATCCTATCCAGTTCTGGGTTAGGGTTTGGAACTTTACTTCCAGGGATTGTGACTTCTTTGCTTTTGAGAATTGGATTGTGTATCGAATAATAAAGAGTTTTGGAATCAGAAAGACCAGGATTCCCATAAAGGTCATTAAGCTACTAAGACCTAGTGAGTACCTATAGAATTGGCCTGGGAATCACAACTGGGGTGATTTCTATCTAGAGGAGAATTTCACCATTTTCAGAGTGTATGGGTGTGTTCATCCACCCCATATTTTGCCTTACCATGTGCCAATGAGAGTTGCTACCATGGAATTCATCTGGCAGCTAATGTTGACAGATAATGAGCACTTTGCACCACACAAGAAGGGGACCATAACCCATAGGCAATTCAAGATTGCAAATTTCACAATAGGTAAGAATGCCATGGACGAAGTGAGCCAGTGGCTAGAGAAATTCAGGATGTGGGCAGCCCCCTACAGATACATAGACCTAGAGGGCTTCATGGCAGGGGTCAGAAAATTGTACACTCCCACTATTCCAAATACAAATGTGCACTGTGAGTGTATAGAGGAGGACGCTACAAGAAACAACCTAGATGAGGATGACATCCATAGGAAAAGGTTGCAAATCCAAGAGTTGTTGAAGTTGCAACTACAAATAAAGAGGAATGGGCTATCTGTTGGAGGTTTTTACCCTGACCTCAATTATTTTGACAGAATCAAAGCCATGATTGCCAACTATGACATGTTGTCAGATCAATTGGATACTGTCCTTGCAAAGAAAGGTGCTCAATCTCCTGAGCATTCTAAATCAGACTATGATAGTGGAGATGACAGTGATTATGCAAGAGCTTATTTATCTCCTCCACCACAACAAGAACAAGGACAGGAAATGGCTGAGATCTCACAATTGCAGGGAGCACAACAGCAACACATCATAGATCTAACTGATGCCACACAGCCAGATGATTTAGAAGAGCTTGCAGCTAAGAGGTAGAAGCTTGAATTAGGCCAACCTTCAGTTGAAGGGCAGAGTAAGAAGAAGGACAAGGTTAAGGCCTTGGTACCAGGGACCAGGTTATATGACCATAACCTGAGGAAAGCAATCAAGCAAGGCAAGAAACAAATGCCTGATCCAGAGGACAAAATTGAGATCCCACTAAGGTCATGTGTGGATGAAAGACTGCTTAATCAGTAGAAGTTCCTGAATGATGACAACTTTGTCAAGACAGAGGAATTCAAGGATTTCCTCCGATGGCACAAGGCAGAACAATTGAAATCCGAGTTACTTATGGATGGGAAGGAGACAATTACAAATGGTGCCCTTGTAGCCTTGCAAACTTATGATCCTAAAATTGAGGACATATCTCCTGAGGATGCCAGGAAGATGGTGCTAGGAAGTGGCATCCTATTAGCTGAAGGCTGGGATCTGGCATTAGCATTTGTAATAGATCAAATAAGGAAGCAGCCTGACCTAAAAATGGTCAGTGAAGTCCAGATAGGGGACATGATCAAAGGATTTGGGTATGACCCAAAATCACAAGCTTTTGCCATGCGGAATCTGAGCCCCAAGAAACACAAGCCCCAATTGGTAAACATACAAGAAAACATGGTGGGGAACCAGATGGTTGTGTCAGTACAAAATACAGGAGATTTAGAAATATCTCAAATAATGACACACTGGGCTCAGTTGAATGAAGATAAGACAAAACAACTGTCTGAAAGGTATACTAATCTGTTGGAGGACACAAGTGCACTATCAAAGGATAGAGATCTATGTCATATACAGTTATACCAAAGAGACCAATTGATAAAGGTGTTAACTGAGAAATTAGAGGCAAAACCAAAAGTAGTATATGTGCTTGCACCTCAGCAAATTGAAGACAAGCCTAGATCAGAAGAGGCTGTAGAACAGAAAGATGATGAAGAAAAGGGAAATGTCATAGCATTAAAAGCATTAAGAGGCATATTGCAACATAGGATTGAGATCCTTAAAGAGAAAGCTGATGTTGTAATAAATACTTACAACAAATTGCCTACATTGCATGCAGAAGTACTAAGGTATCTTCTAATCTTGAACCCCTATTTAATGAAATGGTCTGTAAGAGAAAGTCTGTTTGAAAAGTTAACATCATTGCAGAATATTAGAGCAGACTTTCCTCCAATTGTGATAGAGGTAGAAGATGAGATCAAAGGGGTTAATATTGCTCTCTCATTCTTCAAGGGAAAATTGAACCAGATAGAGGCTAAGTTATGTCTATTTTCAGCTGACTTTAATAGGTTCATCCCTGCCTTAAAAGGAGAAGATGACCAGGTGAAAACAATAGATGCCCGGAGAAATGAATTTGATACTAAAATGCCTAGTGAAGATGCTTTTCTTTTGGGAACTGAGGTTGATGTTGATGGTTTCAATTTAATACTGGATGAAGCATTTAAGGGTGAGACAAACATCAACAAATTCCTCCTTGATGTAAAGAACATCACCGATCAAAGATGGGACAGATAGAAAGTATAGGTATAGAGCACCCAAGACTTCAATTGGCCAACTGATGACGAAGTAAAGGCATGGGAAGTCATGACAATGCCAAAGAAAAAGAAACCTATAGTAGAGGAGGAGATTTTGGACAATGAATGAGGTGACACTTGGACTGCACTGTTCATGGACTTGATGGACAATTATTTCAAAAAGAAATGCAGGTGAGCCGGCGAGAACAACTTCCAGGACTTCACAATAACTACACCAGCCCCCACCTACAAATCAAATTGCAGTCGTAAGGTTAGGAGAACAATAAAGATATCAGATTTCACCTTTTTGACTCAGTCACCTCATCATTTCTCTTCTCTCTCTTTTTTTATCTGTCTTACATCTTTAGGGTTAGGGTTTTGAGACTATCCGAAGCTTGTTGCATCCTTATGGATCCCAAGGTGGTCTCAAACCTATATATATGATAAGACTTGTAATATTTAAGGGTCTTTGATAATCATAGGTCTTGGATCTCTTATAGGTCTTTGATTTTTTGGAACAATTTTGTAAAGAAGAGGTAATATACTACAGAATTCAGATATTCTAGTTCATGTATATCTTTTGAAGCTGTGTAAACTTTTCATGTATGAATGAGCTGGATTACATAAATGAAATACGGTGCAATTTTACTCCTTTCAACTATTGTCTCTTTACTTTGTATGTATGCTTTTCTGTGTTAAGGTTTATAAGGTATTCAGTAACACTCTGGTTGTAAGGTAACCATCTAATTGTTTACAAGTTTCTCTCAAGGAGGGAATTAAATATTGTGAATGGTTTCAAGAAGCATACTATTTTGTTAAGGATTTGATACAGGGGTCTGGAGGTAACAAGATAGTTTTTAAGGAAAGCTATCCTAATTGTTTGAGCTGTAAGGCAGTTCAGTGTGTGTTGTTTATGTGATTTCTCTGCTTATTAATTGCCTTTGCAGCCCAAAGGATAGGCACTGGTTCACAAAATTGTCTGAATATCTATCTATGTTCAAAAGTGTTCTGAGTTATCAAAACCAAATCAAATTTAAAAACTCTGTTACAAAGAACATATGAGCTGAACTTATTAAGGACCTCTGTCAACAGGACAAAGTCCATGTTATTGATTCCTTAAAGAGAGAATCCACTAGGTTATCCCTCCTATTAAGAAAAGGAAGAAGGATGAAAAGAATCCTTGTATCACTGGTTATTGTTATGATAATAACTATGATTTGCATGGTAATATCTTGTTTGTGGTTATGCTTGGTCATCAGCAAGATAATTCATAAGTTGGTGCAATAAAGATACATAGCTAATCAGTGTCCACATCAACAAATACTGTGTTAACAGACATTTCAAAAGGTAAAACCTGCCTGAGTATTTGTGGAGCTCAAAAATGAAGAAGGACCTTATCCAATCCTTAGCAATTAGGCTTTCCTTGTCCCTGAATCAGTATTAAAGGGTATGGTGTTCAAGTAGTTATATCAAGCACTATGATTCATACAAGAAAAATCCCTAACAAGAAGTCCCACATGACCTTGTTTCTTATAATTTTTTAGTCTTGAGTGAACAAGAGGTTCAGCCAAGAAATAAAACCACAATGATGCCTACAGTCAAAAAGATAAATGGTGAAAGTGATCCAAATCTACAATTTCTTTGGACTGCATTTAAACAAAGTATTACTGAAGTTGAAAAGAAAGGATTAGGTTTCTCCGAAGATCATTAATCTTCCCTGATGCTAAGCTATGTAATCCAAAGGTATTTTAATGTCCAAGATCAAAGAAAAGGTAAATTTTTTCCATCAAATAGGCATGAAGAAAAATCAGTAAATAAAGAAGCCATATCTGCAAATTGTTTGGTTCTTGGAGAGTAGGAAGTATTCGAGTTTCAAGAAGAACAAATTTTGATGAACAAAGATATTCTTGATAGCGGAAAAGAAATGGTAAGAAAAGTAGAAAAAGAATGTTTTCGTATGCTTTATTTTGCTACTGATATTGAAAGTTTCAGATTTGATGAAAATAGCGATGATTCTTTACATAAAGTTTCTTTTGAAAATCCTCCTTTGGTTTGCATGCAAATGGAATATGAAGCTTTTAAGTTTGAAGAAGTTACTTGAAAAAATGATTTTCCATCCGCACAAGTTGATGAAGATCCTATATTAGAATGTTTTTGTTTTGAATAAAATGGGACATTAGGTCTTCTTGATGAACTACGTATTAATGAAAGAGCTGAATCATGTTTTGGTAATCATTCTTTTAAGTCTGAAAATGTGGTTGAAGAAGCAGTTGCAAGAACAAATTTTGTACAAGGAATCTCAGTGACTAATGAAGTGTTGTAGCACCATGAAGAAGATAAAGAGTTGGATTATATTTTTCTTTGTCATGAAATTGAAGTTAATCAAGTCTTGGTGCTAGCTAAATGCAAGTGTTCTTCTACAATTGATTCAAGCAGTGAGGTTTAAAATTTGGATGAAAAATTCTCAGAATTGATAGCCACGAAGAATGATGAAGTTGTTTAAGATTGGATTGATCCTATGAGTAATGAAAGTCAATGCTATTTCAGTTTGAGTTGAGTTCTGAATTTGCTCCTAAAGATGACCACATTGGATATCAGTATAATGAGATAACTCTTTCAGAATCGTGTGAATATTTTGATTTTGTCAATCCTGGTTTGATCGCTAAAATCTCTATTAAAAATGATATTGTCAAAAGTGGCAAATGTTAATATGTTTCAGTATCATTTTCAGAATCTTTTGAATATTTTTCTTCTTCACAAAGAATGGTCAAATGTATGACAAGTGTTGTGCAGGAGAGTGTAGAATAATCAGAGATTTATGATGAGACATGGCTGTTCGGAAGATGTTTTTGGGTCACTAAGTTTTGGCATCTTAATAGTTTGGATTTCAGTGATGAAGAGTTTGTCAAGGGACCTTGTTTTTGGTTTAGTATTGTGAAGCACGATCCACTTCTCTAAAAAATTCTTTTCTTTGCCAGTTAATGGTAATGCTCCTGTCAAAATTTCAGGTATTGATCAAGCCTATATCTCTATTTTAAATAAAAGATTTTCAGATTTGTTGAAAGAGAAATGTGATGAGGTTATCTTAGTCAAGATTTATCCCAAGCTTAAAGAAGCAAATCTATATACTGAGAACATCATGGATACTGGAAATTCTTTTGGTTATGGCAGTCTCAAGTGTTTGGATAATAAAGATGATATGATGTTTTCTTTGGAGATATCTGAGAGATGTTTGTTTTAGTTTACATTTGGAAATGGTCCTGAATATTACATTCAAAAAGATAAAGAAGAGTGAAGAATTTATGATGGAGCCTAGTTGTTTGGAAAGCATTTTTGGGTTACTAATTTCTTGCACTGCGGTAGTTTTGTTTTTAGAAATAAGGAGGCTATCAGAGAGTCTTTTTTTTGGTACATCTTATTGAATCATAATGCACTTTACCAGAAAGGCTCATATTTTTCCTTTCCAGCTAATGGCCATGCGAGTTCTCCATGCCCTATTTCATTTTGGTGAGGCCTCCTCCCCATGTTTATAAATAAGTTTGCTTCTACAGTTTTGGTGTGCTTAGCTTAGCCTTTCCTGCTTTCTCAGTTTTGACTTTGCCTTTCTCCCCTCCACCCTCCTGGCAAGCAGCTCTATGTTACCCTCTTTATGAATTTTCTCTGTAGCCCAATGGATAAGGCACTTTTCTTTTTCTAGAGATGATGGATTCTTTATGTACATTGCAACACATAATTCCCATTCAGAACTAGCTGTAAGTGTACTTCCATTCCCCCCAATTTTTGAACTATTGAAGTTGTTTTCCCTAGCGTGTTCTCCATTTTTCCTAACATGTTTTTGTCAATGATGAAGATCAAAAGTTATAATGTAGATGTGAGAGGTCCTATGCCCCAATTCAAAGTTCATTACCTCAGCTCAGAATTACAAATTTAGTTTGAAGTCTACAAAATGGAAGCTTAGATTCATTTTCAAATTTCAAATGTGGTTTTCGATGTCCCTGTTCACATAATGAGAGTAAAATGAAATCATGAAAGAGAAGAAGAATTTGAATTGGCATTTTATATGAAGTAGAATTATAATTTCCATTTTCCACTTAGGAGAAGTGAATTTAGAGTTTTCCGCCGTAGTAGCCCAAATAGAATTTTTTGCCACTTCACTTTTTCATCACATTGAAATTAAAGTTTGTCTAAGATCATGTAGTATCCAAGTTTTTAATTATTACTTATTGATTTTCAAATGAAAATAAATACCCTTGCAAGCTCTCGCGTATGCAAAGTTATTTATAGTAAACAAAGGAGAAGAACTTTTCAAGTTTTATGTCGAGAGAAGCCAATGTCATATTTTCTGCCATACAGAATTGGCATGATAAGAGTGACTTCAAAGTGACGAATTGATGGCATCTCAAAGCATGAATAAAGCCCTGAGCTCGATAGGAGACAGAGGGAAGCAAATAAGTGAAGATCTGAAAAAAATCAAGTGAAGTGGAAAATTGAAATTTTGATGCGCATTGTGTAGTCAAAAATTGAAATTCCACTTGGAGAAGGCCATAGTCAAAATCCCGCCAAAGTGAAGTAATGAAGGCAAGATAGTTATAAATGATGAAGGTATTGAAAGGAAAGGCCTGCTCTTCCTATCAAATAAAAGTTTGAGCCAAATACTGACAAAGAAAGCGAAGGCAGAAAATCCATTGGCGCAATCGATTGACATTTTATGTAACTAAAAGTAATGTCTACAATAAACAAACCATGTCTTCATATCCATGGATGAGCACGTCACAAATTTTT
The DNA here is from genome assembly GCA_018584345.1 of Thuja plicata. Lineage (NCBI taxonomy): Eukaryota > Viridiplantae > Streptophyta > Pinopsida > Cupressales > Cupressaceae > Thuja > Thuja plicata. The sequence goes on along the minus strand of MU228378.1, from coordinate 751,741 downwards.
TCGAGACCGACTCAACATTTGTTGTTACTACAAAGGAATGGATGCAAAATCAATATTAGACTTTTTAGAAAAATCTCAAAGCTAAAAGGATCTACGAAGGTGGATTCACAGGTTAGGTGTACCGAGCCTATCAATGGGAAGCAAGGCAATGAGATGTTATGATCATCATGCCTGACTATGTTGAGGACTCCCGATGACATACACATGAAAATATCAAAATCAACAAATGCACAACCAAGCCACTTGGATTTAGTGATTAAAGAGGTCACTAAGTGATTAAAGCACATGCATGTCTTGTTGAGACAACCGTAAGGTTGGTGGAGTCATCTTTCTGCATAAAGACTAAGGAGATGCTATGAGAGCCATTTTGATAGAAGACCTAAGAGGGAAAGATAAGTTTCGAGAGCCACCATGGGAAGAGACCGTGACAGATATATGTGCAGTCATGGTGATGTTTTAACATGGCCTGATTAGTATCAGCCTATGATTATGAGAGAAAAGTGGCAGGAGTATTGTGGCATGTGCCTGTTCAAGTTGGAGTTGGCATGAAAGCTGCTGGATAAAATCTTGGTCCATGGGAGATGTGAACATCATTGAGCCTGACTCTATGCAAATGTTATGTGGAAATTTTTGGATGAGTTCCCAACTAACAGTGATGAATCCCATATGGCCTTGGTTCCTATAGAATGTGCAGGTTACTCATGAGGTGCCAGAGAGAAGCATGTGCAAACAATTTGACATCAAAACACCTCTAGCTGGGAGAAATGAATGTTGATGAATGGAGAATGCCTTATGAGTAGCACAAAGACTAAAAATAGAGAGTTGGGGTGGAGATGTTTCCATTTCTCTAATTAAATAACAATGTCCAAGCTTGAGAAGCATATGAAGGATAAAATACAAGATTACGGTCTAAGTGATTAATTTTTCTTCCAGATCAAGTCAAAGTCACATCTATAAAGGTGCAAAAGCCATAGAAAATTGCATATAGATTATACACTGGACCACTCTTTTGTTTGTTTTTTGACCTTCACACTATCAAGCATACTCATCGGTCGACTAAGACTGGAATTGCAATGTCAGAACACAGAAGGCTTGAGTTCATGGTAGGTGTCTTCTTTCTTGGAGGATGAACTCATATACTAAAATAGAACATCCTGTCCACAAAAACCAAGAGGTAATTTGTCATAATAGAGCATGAGTCACACTTAAATAAAATGTTAATGAGAAGGAGAGTCTCTTCATTTGATTCAATCAATTATGGAAAGACAATTAGAGAAGACTGAAAAAGCAGAGAACCGAAAGCTTTTGAGGATATATCTAATAAAACACTTCACCTAAAAATACTTAATCGATGGTGGTGTTGTATTAATGTTTATTTCTATAAGAAAGAGGTGTAATAGATGTTATAGAGGGTCTCTTCATCAGCATAGTTCTTTAAAACTAAAAAACAAGACTAGTTAAAGAAAAATGGATAATGAAAAGCCACCGGAAGTAACTGAAAGAAATGGTTATTGTAACCGAACAGTGACAGGGGAAAGTGGAGGATTCCAGAATTCTATATATGGTAAAATATTTTCATTGGCAGGGGCTCTTCTTTTCTGCTAAAGTAAGAGTGCTGGAGTGGGGAAAAGATGGAATTTAATTCTTGTGTTTCATTTTATGTATTTGAGATCTTTGTTCTAGTTTTCTTTGTAATAGATTTAACAATAAGTTGTAAGCAATAGAGATCAGAGCATCACTATTTGTTATGTTCATGACAAAGAGAGATCTTCTTTTAAATCAAAGAATTTGAGGAAGGTTTTTCTGATTATTTTAAATCAGAGAATTGTTGTAGTCAGTTTTGAGCATTATCTTACATCTTAGAGTCAGATAGAGAATGTGTTGTGGACAAGATTTGTTTGTAGAAATTTATATTGCAAAAAATGGAATAGTTGATCTTCATGTTCATTTCATTCTACACTGCATTTGCATATGTAGCATTCATATTGCATTACCAATGTCGGGGAGTCATAGGAAATGTGAATTCTTGGAGTTGGATAGCTTTAGAACTAAATTTACTGCCTAGGTTAGTTCTATCTAGGGCTGGCTTGGTTTTCCTCTTCCGTTCTCTGGTTAAGAACATACCCAGTTAGTTTAGGAATTGAACAAATTCATTGAATATCATTCATAAGGGAGCTATGCCTTTCAATTCATAGGAAATCTACCAACCTCATGATAGATTATCCAACTGTTGGTATCTTATCATTTCTTTCAGATTTGGGCATTTGAGAGTTAAATTGGGAAATAGCAATCTGTTTACCAACAAGATCACATGTGAACTGCATCATTCCTTTTAACATTTGATGTGTCTCCCTCCACACAATTGGTATGTCAATTAATTTGGATTTCTTCTATATCCAAATGAGTACATCAAATTTCCATAATATGCTAAATGATGATATTTAGCACCTATAAAAGAAAAAAAATCTCATCCACTTTTCTATCTATATCTCATCATTTTTCATACTCTTTTGTAATGCATGACCAAGGAAACCTTAGAATAATAGGATAAAGCATGCACTATTTTTTTTTTTTGTAATTACATAATAATTAACTAAAATAGTGCATAAACATATCATACATTGTATAAGCAATAAAGAAACTGTATACAATGATCATCACATGATCATGTACAAGAAAATGTCTTCCAAGAAATCCCAAGGGTTCCATGACAACCCAAATACACACTCAGAATACAACACACATATTTACAAGATCACCTAAAAATAGTTTAGAAAATGTCTAACAAGATACATGAGGCCTAGAAAGTAATATCTCACAACATACAAATACAAGAGACTAAATCAATCCTCTGAATGTATCTAAACAATGATTCATTTTAATACCAAAGGGAGGTGTTCCAACTGTGATTAATAACACATGTCCATTTCCTTCTAACCATAAGGAATACCAAAGAACCATCATACAATAGGCCTAGGTAAAATAACAACCAAAGGTATAACAAATATCCAATATGCATGAAAATAGGTAGAAATGCTAAAGGCAAGTATAGATGCTAATCTATAAAAATACTAGTTTTCAAAGAAAACATCGATTGGTCAACTAATAAAATTTTGAGACCTAAAGTGTCAGATCAATGAGTCAAAAGTTTCATTCTGCAAGTAGGGACGTGGATCTGCACAAATTTTTGAGCAAGCATAGATGGTAATCCACAATTTTTCCTACAAACTTGAATAAATTAAACAAAAAACCCAAGATAACATGAACATATGACTAGAAAACATCTAGCTCCACACCAGTGAGTACCGATACCCATGATATAGGCCATAATCAATTGATATGTGTTAGTAATAACTGAGAGGGGGGGGGGGTGAATCAGTGGCCTCAAAAATTATCCTTTAAAATTTAACCACCACTCAATACACCTCAGATTATTAAGTCCCTACAAGATGCATGCCATGAAATACTAATAATGATTTAAGTGTCTGTCAGTTTTCCTTGTCCGTCCTTATTCTCCTTGATTACCGATAAGCAGTAAAACTATTTACCGATACTCAGTAAATATGCAGAGTATACCAATTAATCCAGAAATGCATATGTGAAATGTAAAATAGTAAAGTAATAAACCATACACACATAACACATTGAATTTAATGTGGAAACCCTGTTAAGGGAAAAACCACTGGGACCGGTACCCCAAATTTTCACTCTTCTAAAATGAGCCCTATTAGGAGCCAACCCAGTTAAAGGTTACAAACACACTATTAGGTGTGACTTTGTTAGAGGATTTTATACATAGAGGTTGTCCCTTAGTATCAGGCATCTATTTTCTACCATCCTTGAATCAACCTCCTTCTTAGACTGTCAATAGGCTTTAGACAAATCTTGCTACCATCCTTGAATAAACCTTTTTCTTAGGCTATCAATGGGCTTTATGCAATTTCAATGCTACTTTCATGAATCAACCTCTTTGGCACTCCTTGCAATGTACCTCAATATATAGAAGATGATTAATTCCTACTCTATTAAGAGACTTGATGCTTTAATGGTTAAACTTAAACACAATGACCTGTTTCTAATGCAACTTGAATTGCAGATTTTTAGATCTATTTAAGTATATTACATCTCTGATCAATGTATCAATTCAGTTCTTTGTGCTACACACTTTTTTCTCTATGATGTTGTGATTCACAGTTTGTCGATGTCTACAGAATTCTTTAGCTCTCCTTTAGCTTGATTGATCAAAACTGTATGAAGTTATTCTTCACTAGTTTCTCTTCAACATCCTCTTTCTATTCACTTCCCTTCCCATGTATGTGATTGTAGAAATGAATTATGCTTGTCACTTATATAGACATGATATTCCTTAGTTCTTGATTCTTGATTCTTGGCATGAAAAACAATCCAGCCAATTTGATTTAAAGCATAAATCCTAATTTATCTTGTAGTTATCTTCTTGCCAACTATACAAATCTTCTTTAAATCAATTACTTAACTCTGGTCGAATAAAAAAAATAAAAAAACCAGTTAAGTCTATCCTTAAGCTCTGCCAAATAGATATTTTGTCATTTTCTAAACTCTTTTTTTTATCGGTTAACTCCACAGTTAGTTGTCGGTGATAACTGCCAGTTCCGTTGGTGTTACTCCAGTCAGCTTCTGGATCTCCGTCCATTGGGCATCCTATGATTTTACTCTTTGGGTATCACTATGATTTTGCTTCATTGGGAAACACTATCTTCTACTCATCAAGTATCACTGTGACTTTTTCTTTGCCTTTAGCGATGGTGTGCACTCTGTCAGTGTTGTCTGTCACTTAGTGAATACTTGACTTTTATGCATTGTTGAAAGCATAATCTCTGTTCCATTGATTCTTTGAAGTCTTTGGCATTATTTACATGACCGTACAGATTATATCAAGTTGACATCAATGAAAATATAAAGCATTAACTGATTTAATATCTTGCATCATCTTCAACTTAACATTATCAAACATTCAATCGGTTACATGTCATCAATATGATCATAATCAACATAAATGAAACTAATCTAGTGATCATAAAATCCCCACAATCACTGAAACAATAACATAGGGATAGAATGAGAACATAGTGTTGAGAAATCAATCTCAAGAAGCAGTCCACCATCTATACACTAGTCCTTAATGGTTGTTGATAATGCCACAAGACCATGTGGAACCCTTAGGCCCAACCCACCATTCGTGTGGAGGTAGTCACACAACCCAAACAAGGAAACAAGCTTACAAGGATATGTAGGTATATAGTCATACAATCAGTGCATGTAAATGTAGATAATCAATAACACATGGAGAACACTCAACATGTAGAAAATCATCCATAATGCAATAACAATGTAACCCGCTCACAATACACCAAGGTCCTACTCATAACTACTAGACCTAGACACAAGAATACTAAGAATATAGAGTATCCATACCTGCACAGGTCAATAGATGACATCTAGGGTTCAAGTATCATCTACCTCATGCATGGGCCACTCATGACATCCAAGGATTCCATTATTTCTATAATAACATCTACCTCACACATGAGGCAATAGAATCTAGGATTCAATGTGTTCCAATTAATCTTTTTAAATGTTTATACCCAATTAATTTTATTATGTTATCACTTTTTAGGAACTCCTTGGGGTAAAAGTACAAAGCTATGTTGCACTAGAGGACCATTTTTGTAGTTTCAGCAGAAACTGTTTTGGATGGAATAGTTAAAAACCATATATACATATGTGGTGCACACGCAGGCCATCTGGCGTCAATGTGGGAAATGAGTTCCGGCCAAAATAGTTTCGACTGGAATAGTTAAAAACCATATATACCCCAAAATTTTCTTAGAGTAGCTCATTTGTACTGAGCGCCTTCCGAGAATTGCAAAGCGGATTTGGAGAACTTTGACGAAAAATAGGTAGGGTTTTTTTTTTTTTTTTTTTTTTATGTCTTTTTTATTAAATTAATTTAGTTGTATTATTATTTAATGTTGTTTGTTTTAATTTTGTTATTTTTAATTTTAGAAAATAAAAAACATAGTTTTATGTAGATTTTTTTTTTCCAGTTAGGATAATATGTTAGTTACTTAGTTAATTAATTTAGTTTTATTAAATATTTTTCAAAAAATTAGGAAAATATTACAAAGCATTAGGAAAATGTTATAAAACATATTAAACATAATATTGTACCATAACATGAAACCAAAATGAAACTGAAACATAAATCAACATAAACTCTAACATGAACACTAACATGAAAGCCTAAACATATTGAACCCTGACATGAACCCTAAAAAAAAATTAGGAAAATGTTACAAGACATTAGAAAACATTAGTATTACAAAACATATTAAATATATCATTGTACCCTAACATGAAACCAACATGAAACTGAAACATAAATCAACATAAACCTTAACATGAAACCTAACTTGAAACCCTAACCATATTGATCCATAACATGAACCCTAACATGAACCCTAACATGAAACCAACGTGAAACTAAAATATAAATCAACATTTAAACCTTAACATGCTAAATCATTTTTGTTTTAAACAAATGTATTTGTGTTTTCTTTTATCTATTTTACCCTAACATGAAACCAACATGAAACTGAAACATAAATCAATATAAACCTTAACATGAAACCTTAACATGAAACCTAACATGAAACCCTAACCATATTGATCCCTAACATGAAACCAACGTGAAACTAAAATATAAATCAACATTTAAACCTTAGCGTGCTAAATCATTTTTGTTTCAAAAAAATGTATTTCTATTTTCTTTTATCTATTTTATCTATCATGACATGGCATTAGCTAGAAACTAACATAAAATTGGAACATTAACCAACACTAAACAAAAACATGAGCCTTAACCATGTAAACCTAATTTAAAAGTAGATCCCTAAACTCAATTGAGAAATAAACCATATAAAATGAAACCAACATGAACCCTAACCTAAAACTAGAATATGAACCAACATAAACCCTAACATTCTAGAAACCAATATAAACCCTAACGTGAAACTAACACATGAACCCTAACCACAAACATATTAGTTCCCTAAACCTAATTGAGCTTAATAAACCAAGTTTATCCCTAAACTTAAACATGAAACATTAATCTAAATTAAACTAGGCTAGTTATAAACCTAGACAAAATTGAACCATAACTCCAAACCTCTTTTCATTAGAAAATGTGTACATGTATTTATGATTTTAAATCATTTTTTTTCAAATGTATATGCATTCAAGTGTTTTCAAGTTTATTTATTTGTAATATATGTGTTTAAATATATAATTAAATTTGAATTGGATCATGTGCAAAGATCTATATATATTATTCTTTATACTTTTGAGCATATATCTATTTTATATCACATGGCATCGGGTAGAGGGGCATTAACCTGTAGATTCTAGAGAGGGTAGTGTTCAGGGGGTGGTATTGAATGCTCTTCTCGTAGATCTATTTATTCTAGAGAGGGAAGGGAGGAGCTATTCACTAGTACTATAGATCAATTGACACAAGCTATTGAGGTTCTCGATCAGAGGATTCAGTCATCCACCACCCTTCCTAATAGGGATAGGGTGAATATTATTAGAGAGGACCTGGTTTGTATGATTGAAAAAGTTCAAGCAAACAACCCATATGATAATATATCTATTGATACACTCTATACTTCTCTCTCCCACAATGTTACTGGTGCTGTGAAGTATAGACATGTTGACTCAGAGGTTTTCACCACTATGGTGAAGACCATGTTTCCTCATTACTGGGATGGAGCTCAGGTGAGAGGTTATATGACTACTCGATGTGAGGATGACCTTATTAAACCATTTATATATCCTCGATGGTGGGATTCTCATCATAGGTGGCCTCAGAAGGATGAGCTTCCATTATATTTCTTCAAACAATTTTTTGTAGAATTTCATTTACATCATGATGTTGATTATAAAGAATTTCCCAGTCATGTTGGATAGGGGAGGGGGAGATTACCTAATAGATTCAGAGGGACTAAATCCCCAATGCCCGCTAATAAGCAGTAAAAGGTGGGTCCAAATCTTTTGTTCATACCAAAAGGCTTGGAAATGATAGTTACAGGACATAGTGTATCAGATGATAGTATGAGGAGGGATGCATTTTCTAGTATTGTGAGTATCACGACACAGGTTTAGGAGATGTCATTTGATCATTTAGGGAGATAAATATTGCATTCCCATTCTGGCATTCCTTTACCTACACATGATGCATCCTTTAGTGATGATCCCTACAAGATAGTAGGCATACCATCTTCCTTAGAGGTTGCATCTATATCATATTTGGACATGTTGCGTCATATGGGAGCATGTTTATCTAGCGATCTACTTTACGCATATGATGCTTTAAAGATCATCAGTGGGGTTCCTCTCAGGTAGGTCTCATCATTTGTACCAACCATTCTTAGTAGATCTACTGTATCAGGTTCTTAGGGTGCACAAAGATAGGAGGATATTCCAGGACCACCTTTAGCTCCTCTGTAGAATGCAATTGATGAGGATGCACCTCACTAGTCTACTCATGCAACTTCATCACGTCCAGCTCATAGAATTTTTACCACATTTTTTATATATGACCAAATTGATCCCTCAGAGGTGTCCTTACAGGAGTAGATTAATCCTAGTGATGTGTCCTCACATGATTCAGATTTGAGCACTACACTTGGTGATCCTGTGCATCATGACAGACAGGTAAAGTTATACACATGTTCAAAATTTATTTTTCTATGATCATATGTATTTAATTTATTGTACATGTTTGTATGCATGACACATATATTTCTTTTATTGGACAAAGAGATCAGGACGAGGTGGACCATCATCAGGTCACAGATCAGGATATGAACCTAGTTGAGCACACATGCTATTTTAGATATTTCATGTTTCACAGATCTATTCTAGACTTTTCATATGTACATTTTATTTTAGACACATCTATTCTACACATTTCATAGAAATTTCATAGTTTAGACATTACATATATGTACATGTTCATTTTAGTCATTTCATATATGTATGTATGGTATATGTTGGTATGTTATTTCATATATGTAGGTATGTTATTTTGTATATGTATGTATGTTATATATGAATGAGTTATGTCATATTTTAGACATTACATACATACAAGTTCATTTTAGTCATTTCATATGTATATATGTATGTATGTTATATGTGAATGCGTTATTTAATTTTTTATACATTACATATATACATGTTCATTTTAATCATTTCATATATATGTATGTATGTTATATCTGAATGTGTTATTTGATATTTTAGACATTACATATATACATGTTCATTTTAGTCATTTCATATATGTATGTATGTTATATGTGAATGTGTTATTTCATATTACATAGACATTACTATATATACATGTTGACTTTAGTCATTTCATACATCTATGTATGTTATATGTGAATACGTTATTTCATATTTTAGAGTTATTTTTATAGATGTTATAACATCATTTTATCACATGTACAACCTTAACCAATGTAATGGACGATTGAAATACAATTAAGTAATCTAAATAATGCCATGTCTTAAGGGGATGTCTTAAGGGGAAGTCTTAAGGGGAGGTCTTAAGGAGAGTACATAAAAGCTATAACAACATACATAAAAGCTATATATTAAACCCATTGAACTATTTTAAAATATAATTAAGTAATCTTAATAATTTGTCATGTAAGTAATTTAAAGTAATTTAAAAGGGGATGTCTTCAGGGGAATTCTTAAGGGGAGGTCTTAAAGGGAGTACATAAAAGATATAACAACTAAATAAAAGCTATATATATTAAACCCATTGAGCCATTAAAATACAATTAACTAATCTAAACAATGTCATTTAAGTAATTTAAAGCATAGACATCATGAAGCACATTTACATGTAACAACATACATAAAACCTATAACAACACACATAATAGCTATATATTAAACCCAATAAGGGGATATCTTAAGGGGATGTCATAAGGAGAGGTCATACATCAAAGAATACACATGAAAACATGCACATAACATATATATTAAAATCATTGAACCATTTTAAAATATAATTAAGTAATCTAAATAATTTGTACATGTAAAATCATTGAACCATCTTGAAGCACATGTACGTGTAACATAATACATAAAAGCTATATATTAAAACCATTGAACCATCAAACCTTTTGTACCTGCAAGTTCATGTTGTCCAAGTGCACACTTCACACATGCTCTTGCTCTATTGTGATCTCCTTTTCCATGTCCACTTTCATAGAAGTTCCATAGAAACTTAACATTATGTCTAGCATGTTGCATAGCTATCCAATTAAAGGCTTTTGTGGATTTAAATTGTCCTACAAGATTAAGATGTTGTATGAAAGATTATGATCATTTAATAATTTAACAAGTAATCAATGAGAATGAAAATGAATTGAAGTGCATACACTTACCTACACAACCATCAGACCAAATCTAGTGTTGTGAAGCCTTTATCCTACGATTCACAATATATTCATAATACATTGGAAAAAAATGAGCCACATAGCTCCTATCATGAACCTTATCATCACTGATATAGAAATGAACCTCCTTGATGATAATGCCTTCATTTGGATTGGTACTTTCTACCTCATTGAAATCAAATTGTGTGTTTCTATAGGTCACTTGCACAAATATTGCAACCTTCTTAGAATGATAATATTGAGCTTGAAGCTCTGATTGAGGGGAGAATGTATAGTTCTTAGAGAAATCTATATCTAAAAGAATACAAACAGGTGGAAACCAATTTTTGGAATCACGAAACTATTTAGATTTCCATCGTACACCATGACAATGCTAGATATGTGGATAAATTATAGTACATAACCTGGTCATAAACTCAAGGTAGGGAAATTCACTCTCCTTCAATATATTTTTTTTGGATTTATCTCCGGTCTTAGTTCAATATGTCCAATATTCAAATCTCTTCCACAAAACTGGCGTTGAAACATTAATATTCTCAATTTGCACTGGAAATTTATGTAAATCTCCACAATCACTACATGCAATATTTATACATTCTACTTTGAATTCATCTGAATCTTCTAATTTCTCACATAAAGTAGACTTCACAAATTGTGTCATACTTTCAGGGATGACCATGTCTGAATTAAGTACTTCCATAAGTTTTTTATATGATTGCAAATATAGATGAAACTCAACATGATTTCGGGAAAAACATGTTTCACATACCTTATTTTTGCGTACAAAGTAAGGGCACAACCTCTCAAACATTCTTTGACATATTTTCTCATCTGAAAATTCTTGGTTGATTGGTCCAAACAATTCACTTTGTGTTGTATCTATAAAATGTTTTGGATGTGCAGTTTTCATACCAGTCTCTTCATCTATATAGTATCCCTTTTATTAGAAGAAACACGGGAGTGAGCGGTCCGATATTCAATGACCTATATTTTTACATCTTCAAAAATTTTATCTTTTTGATGAAGTCTACAAAAATCAACCCAATTATTTTGAATATTTTCATCTAACATTTTTCTCTCCCTAATATATCTTTAAACAGTTCTTCTAGATACATTAAATAAATCATAAATTGCATGCACTTGTTTTCTCTGTGTCAATGGTGCAGGAGCACCTAGGTAGGCTAGATGATACAATGTAACCTAGGGATTCTTCTATGTTTTTTTCTTGTAGTTGTTCTAGCCAGACCACTAGGTGAATAAAGGGACTAAGAGTCCTAGTGTGTAGAGTGCTAAGAAGGACGATGTCTTGTTAGGTCCTTAGAGACTTGTGTCCATTTAGGTCCAATAGGGTATTTTTGGTATTTTAGTGCCAAATGAGTAAAAAAAGGGGCTATAGGTCCTATTTGATGTTATTTCATCCTAATTAGTGGTTTGGACAAGTTTGGACAAGGTTAGACCAAGCTTGGATAGCATATCCAAAAAGTTGCAAAAGTTGTCAATGTTGTCATTGATAACATTTATGACAAAAATGCAACTTTGAAGGAATTGGTTCCTTAACTATCTAAAATCAGTATTTTAGTGCCTTGTTCAACTATATAAGACCATCCTTGAGCTTTTTTTAGGGTTGGAAAATTGATGTTAGATTGTGTATGGACTGGAGAATTCAATATTAGTTACAATTTGAGTGTTTTGTAAGCATCTGATAGTTCAATGGATTGAATCTACTTCTATAAGCATTGATATTGTTAATGTAGGTTGTTTCAAGAATATTTGTGGTGTGATTTTTTTTATACTAAATATTTTTGATTACTTTTGAAAAATCTTTTAATTTTTGTCCATTCGCTGGTTTGAATTGGGCGCTATCTGCAAATGATGTCATAACTCCATCTTCCACTATGGCATTTGCACGGGCTCTTGGATTATGAAAGGTGACTCCATGCACAATATGTATAGTGAAGAAGGGGCCCTGGGAAGAAAGGCAGCCATTTTTAGGATGATGCCCTTGGTGAGCCAGTGATGCATGGCTAGGGGTCATCAGTAGTTGTAGAGCTTATTTGATGGATTGAAAGAAATCATTGTTTCAATCAAAGCTTGGAAAGGCGTAGGGTAAGGTGTTGTAAATTCTCAATGTAAATGGGAAGGTTTGATGAATGTAGATCAATGTCAATAATGAAGTTTCTATCAGACTAGTTTTGAAAGCCTCAAAACCCTAATTTTTAGCCTTGATTATGGGTAGAGCTATACGGACAGCTTGGGAACCCTAGACCTAGAAAATCTCTAGTGTCTTGATAAAGGGTATCTGGATACTAAACTTATTTGGACACTTGTTAAGAATTGTTGTGAGTCAATGCAGAAAAGGTGCCTAATTAGGCCTAATTGCTTGTATCCCTATTTGGGAAGCAATTGATGTGATTCTTGGAACTTGATTAGGGTTCCAATGCAAAGTGTGGTTGCAGGTGGTGAAAAGGATCCTAACAAAAACTTAAATACCCTATCCCTCTCTTTGGATTGAGAAATGATCAATTTGGATCAGTTGGAGCATCTTGGGAAGATGGAGGAAGAAAGGCTATAAAGAGTCTTTTGAAGAGCTATGGTGAGTTTGTGGTTTACATTGTTGGTGTTTCACTAGTTGAAGAAGTAGGATCTTGTGAGAAGATTCCTAAGGAGAATAGGGTTAGTGAAAGAACCCTATTGGGTCAGTGGAGTGACCTAGGAGCCCTATAGGAAGCTAGGGATAAGAAATACTAGTGCTACATCAGAGTGGTATCAGAGCAAGTTGAGAAACCTGGGAAGATTGGTATATGTCAGAAGTGGAATCTAGTGGTTCTACAAAGATGGTGACAAATGAAGAATTAGCCAAGGACATGGAAGAGAAAAAGGAGAAAAATAGACTCCTCGAGGGTACCTTGGAAGCAATGAGGCTGAGGATGGAAGAACTAGCATATGCTGCTAGGAGGAAAGACTTTAAAGCTAAAATTAGTAGTAGGGGTAAGAAAAAAGTTGAAGAGGAAGACTTTGTCCTTGAACCAAACCTAGTGTTGAATGAGGAATCTTTCTTGAAGACCATAATGGCATTAAGTGGCAAGGATTTGGAAGGAATACCTTTGTTTGGAGGAAAGATGGATATTGAGATAGTCATGGACTGGATTGAAGCAATGGATAATCACTTTGAGTGTGAGGGGATAAGTGAAGCCCAAAAGATCAAAGTGGCCAAGTATAGACACAGAGGGTCAGCTTTGACTTGGTGGAAATACCTTCAGGATGAGAGGGTAAGAATGGGAAAGCAACCAATAGAAAATTGGAATGCCATGGTGACCGAGTTGAAGGAGAATTATCTCCTAGAGGATTATGATATCCAACTCCATACAAAGAGAAAAAAATTGAAACAAAAAAACTCCAAAGATTGTGTCTAAGGTCTAAATTGTAGGAAGAAGAGTCAATCAAAGTGGCTAGATACTTGGGTGGATTGAAGTGGAACATCCAAGAGGAGATTAGCCTATGGAAACAAACTACAATTCAAAAGTGTCATCACTTGGCTATAAGGGTTGAAGAGAATAATAAGAAGAAAGGGGATTCTACCTTCAAGAAAAATAGTAACAACAGAGGTAGAGGAAGAGACCAAAGGGGTCAAAGGGGAGGTTACCAAGGCAGGGGTAGTGAACAAAGGTCACAAGGAGAGAACAAGTTGACAGAGAAGTAGACTTAAAGTAGTTCAAGAGAAAGATATTAAAGAGGTAGGGGTAATCATGGTGGTCCTAATAGAGGAAGAGGAGGTAGGAGTAGTTCTTATTTTGTAACCATGAAGTTTTATTACTATGGGCAACTTGGCCATCCAACCTATAGATGTCCTAACAAACCTTCTATAGAAAATAGTGACAAAAGGGTAGCATATGCACATGAGGACACTTCAAGTGTTAAAAACCCTAAGATAGACCATATAGATTTAGAGATGGGTGAGAAATTAATGTTTAGAAGGGTAATAATAAGGCAACTAATCAAGGATGAGCCCAAACACAGGAGGGTATTGTTTAGAATCAGATGCAAGATCTTTGGCAAGGTATGCAAGGTGATTGTGGACTCTGGATCCATAGATAATATCATCTCAAAGGAGGCAGTAGTGAAGCTTAAGTTAGCCAAAATACCCCATGTGAACCCTTATAAGGTGACATGGCTCAACAAAGGCTAGAGTGTATTGGTCAATGAGTAGACATGGCTTAAATTTTCAATTACAGGGTACAAGGATAGACTACTTTTTGACATCCTACTAATGGATGCTTTCCATTTGTTACTTGGGAGGCCTTGTAAATTTGATAATGGGGTAGTATATGATGGGAAGGAGAACTCCATCACTTTCAAGAAAGGAGGGACAACTTTCAAAATTCAGGCTTTGCTAGAGGATGATGACCCAAAAACTAAAACTCCTAATGTCATGTTATACAGTGGTAAGGAGTTTGTAAATGACATCAAGCATGATGAGGGGGAAGGTTATTCCATTGTTCTAAGACCAAAGTTGGAAGAAGAATCAATGAAGGAGCCATCACCAATAGAGGTGCAAGAATTGCTTGAGAAGTACAAGGATATTGTTATTGATGGTACTTCTGCAACTCTACCACCTAAGAGGGTAATAAGTCACCAAATAGAATTTGTACCAGGGGCATCTTTGCCCAATAATGCAGCATAGAATATTACTCCTAATCAAAACTTGGAGGTAGCTAGACAAGTGCAGGAACTCTTGGATCAAGGCTTGATCAAGAAGAGTATTAGCCCTTGTGCAGTCACGGTTGTTTTAGCATCCAAGAAGGGAGGAAAATGGAGACTATGCATAGAATCAAGGGCTATAAATAGGATCACAATAAAGTATAGGTTCCCTATACCTAGGATAGAGGCCTCATGGATTGCAGAGGAAGAATTCAAGAAGGTGGTCATTTCAGAGGATCTCTTGTCCACAGGAGTGACATAGCTCTTCCTTTTTGGGGGAGTATGGTGCAGGAGAACCTAGGTATTTTAGATGATACAATGTAACCTAGGGATTCTTCTATGTTTTATTCTTGTAGTGGTTATAGCTAGACCACTAGGTTAATAAAGGGACTAAGAGTCCTAGTGTGTAGAGTGCTAAGAAGAACGATGTCTTGTTAGGTCCTTAGAGAGTTTTGTGTCCATTTAGGTCCAATAGGTTTTTTTTGGTATTTTAGTGCCAAATGAGTCAAACAAGGGTTTAGAGTTCCTATTTGATGTTATTTCATCCTGTTAGGAATAATGTGTCTCAACCTTGGATAGTTCCTATTCTTATTATTTGTTTTGTAAAATGTATTTCTTGCAAATAATGTTGATGTGTCGGCATCTTGAATTGTGTGTAAGGAGATCATGGCTAAAACGGTTATGATGAATTCCTATGACACGTAAGAGCTATGTTAGGAAGATTCAATGACAGGTGAAGACATGTGGCAACTGATAAATGTGAGTACTGTACACTCTTCCCCAATATTGGGTTTCCTATTTTCTCGGAGAATGGTAAAAACCCTAATACAGTTATCGTTAGGAGTAGCCCTAAAAAGTGAAGCGCATGATATAAGCATTTTTAGGGTTGTGAAGATGAGTGATGCGAGTGTATTGTTGGAACGGTTTATGCTGTCATGATTTGTCTTCAAGGGTTTTGAAATCTTCTGAAAGAACTTGCATTGCAAGTGTATTGTAACTGTAATAGTTTTTTGATCAATACATTGTGCAGGTTTTGGAGTGC
>MU228378.1:708208-731160 GCA_018584345.1 Thuja plicata | reverse complement strand
GGAGATCATGGCTAAAACGGTTATGATGAATTCCTATGACACGTAAGAGCTATGTTAGGAAGATTCAATGATAGGTGAAGACATGTGGCAACTGATAAATGTGAGTACTGTACACTCTTCCCCAATCTTGGGTTTCCTATTTTCTCGGAGAATGGTAAAAACCCTAATACAGTTATCGTTAGGAGTAGCCCTAAAAAGTGAAGCGCATGATATAAGCATTTTTAAGGTTGCGAAGATGAGCGATGCGAGTGTATTTTTGGAATGGTTTATGCTGCCGTGATTTGTCTTCAAGGGTTTTGAAATATTCTGAAAGAACTTGCATTGCAAGTGTATTGTAATTGTAATAGTTTTTTGATCAATACATTGTGCAGGTTTTGGAGTGGTGGGGTTTTTTACCGAAAGGTTTTCCCCAGGGTATATCATTGTGTCATTCTCTATTTTCTATATGCATGGTATGTGGTTGCAATATCTTTGTTAAAGTAGTTAACGAATCTATAATTGTAAGGATTTAAAAGAAATTGCACAATACTTTCCTATAGAGATTAGCGTAGGAAGCTGTTTCTGCACCTGAGTTTCCTTACACATCCTAATTAGTTTTTTGGACAAGTTTGGTCAAGGTTAGACCAAGTTCGGATAGTATATTTAAAAAGTTGCAAAAGTTGTCAATGTTATCATTGACAACATTGACAACATTTATGACAACAATGCAAATTCAAAGGAATTGGCTCCTTAACTGTCTGAAATTGGGTTTTTAGTGCCTTGGTAAACTATATAAGACCATCCTAGATATTTTTGCAGGGTTGGTAAGTTGATGTCAGATTGTGTACGGCCTGGAGAATTCAATATTGGTTACAGTTTGAGTGTTTTGTAAGCATTTGGTAGTTTAATGGATTAAATCTACTTCTATAAGCATTGATGTTGTTAATGTAGGTTGTTTCAAGAATCTATGTTGCGTTATTTTTTTATATTGAATAGTTTTGATTACTTTTGAAAAATCTTTTAGTTTTTATCCAGTCACTGGTTTGAATTGGGCACTGTCTGCAAATGGAGTCATAACTCCATCTTCCACTATGGCATTTGCATGGGCTCCTGCATTATGGAAGGTGACTCCATGTAAAATATGTATAGTGAAGGAGGGGCCCAAGGAAGCAAGGCAGCCATTTTTAGGATTATGCCCTAGGTGAGCTAGTGATGCATGGCTAGGGGTCATCACTAGTTGCAGAGCTTATTTGGTGGATTGAAAGCAATCATTGCTTCAATCAAATATTTTAAAGTGGTACCTAGGGTAAGGTGTTTTGAAGTCCAAGTGTACATGGGAAAGTTTGATGAATGCAGATCAGTGTCAAGAATGAAGTTTCTATCAGACTAGTTTTGAAAGCCTCGAAACCCTGATTTTTAGCCTTGATTATAGGCAGAGCTGTATGGATAGCTTGGGAACCCTAGACATAAAAAATCTCTGGTGTCTTGATAAAGGGTATTTAGATCCTAAACTTGTTTAGAAACTTGTTAATACTTTTTGTTAGTTAATGCAGAAAAGGTGCCTAATTAGGCCTAATTGCTTGTAGCCCTATTTGGGAAGCAATTGATGTGATTCTTGGAACTCGATTAGGGTTCCAATACAAAGTGTGGTTGCAGGTGGTGGAAAGGATCGTAAAAAAGTCTCAAAAACCCTACTCCTCTTTGTGGATTGATAAATGATCAATTTGGATCAGTTGGAGCATCTTGGGAAGATGGAGCAAGAAAGGATAGAAAGTGTCTTTTGAAGAGCTATGGTGAGTTTGTGTTTTACATTGTTGGTGTTTTACTAGTTGAAGAAGTAGGATCTTGTCAGAAGAGTCCTAAGGAGAATAGAGTTAGTGAAAGAACCCTATTGGGTTAGTGGAGTGACCTAGGAGCCCTAGAGGAAGCTAGGGATAAAAAAGACTAGTGCTACATCAGTCAACCTCCTACAAGATAAAGTAGTCATCAATGCTCTACATGCAACACTTAAATAGGCTCCTTGACTTGAGTTGTTAATTTTGGTCAATGCATCTTGCAAATTTTCAACTTTTGTTCAATTTACATTCTCCTAAGCTTTTCTTGTTATTAACACCTAAAAACTCTAAAATAGGGGTCATTTCTTTTTCCTAAATAACCTAGCAAATAATTATGCTTTTCCAATCAAACTTTTATTTTGAAAATATTCATCCCAAATTTTTTTGCATTGTTTTTTATTGTGCTTTCAGATACCATTTCTTCAGATGAAATTTTACTGAAAAGTGAATCCTCATTGATCTCCATAAAATTTACCGTGTTAAAAGATATATTTCCACCAATTTGTTCTCCAACTTGAATTGCATCTTCTTGAACTTCAACAGGTTCATCTTCATTACATTTTGTATGACCTTTCATTTTTTCATCCCTTATTCGATCGTATTTTATTGCTCTGTTCTTTTTATTTCCCATTGCACAAATTGTTCAAATTGAGAGATTCAATTCACATGCATAGATAAAACCATATATTCTTGATAAAAAAATAAAAAATAAATTTGATAAGTTCATAATTTAATATTTAACAATGATTTAATTAAAAACACAAAAATATAAAACAACTAAAATAATAAATAAACTTGCAAAAAATACAAACCTCCTAAATAATCTTAATTTGTATTTGCCCTTTAACACCAAAAATATGCATTTAAAACTCTTTAAAAAATGATTTTATTGAAAAAAAAAAATTTAAGTCGCAATAATTGACGATTCTATTTTTTTTTATTAAAAAAAAACATTAATATATGAGCTTTGAGGGTTGTGGTCATTCACGAGACCATGTTTGGTTAGCCTTAGTTTCTTTAGAAAAGTTCCAACCGAAAGAGTTTTGGCCGGAACTGTTCAGGCTGAACATACCTATGTGGCATCCCATGTGGTAGCCAAATAAGCAAAAAATGGAAAATTTAAAACCACGTTAGTTTAGGAGCAGAATACTCCATCAAAACTCAACTTGTTTTAAAATCTAAAAATACCCTTTTGTAGAGCTTAGAGTCTAGATTATGGTCATATAATTTTTATAGTGTTTTGATTATATATAATATATTATAAATTGAAAAAACTACAAGTAATTATTTTAACATTTAAGAACACGCTTGTTCAAAAAAAGAAAACAAATAGAAAATCATGTCAAAAAAATTTAAAACTTATATTTTACACTAGAGGAGAGAGTCCTCTTCGACAATTTATAATTTGTTTTCTAAATGGTGTAGATTTGCTAGGGAAAAATTAGGCGCGAGATGAAAACTACTAATTTTTGGTAACTCCGACTTTGAATAGTTATAACAGACAAAATACATACAGAAAAAAAAAAAAAAAAAAAATTTCTGCACTAGCTATACATGTCATCTAAAACATATTCTAAAATCAGAGGAAAACAAGGTTATTTGCATATATTTTTTTGGTGGGAACTAGAACCTATATTTTTAGAATTTTCTAGACATTAAAAAATCGACTTAAAAAATTAAAAACTATGTCAATTCTTATTTAAAAAGTTATAGGCATAAACTACATCCAATTTTACACATTTCATTATTTTACATCATTTTCAAATTCTAAACACAAATGCCACTTTTATGTTGTTAAAGTTTAACAGTTTGCATGTTGTGGACCTTTTCCTTTATAAAAGTGTGACACGGCTTTGTAATTTTACCCCTTAATGTATCCTATATTGACACTTATAAGATGGAATATACATAAGGATCTACTCCCCATACCTACTTAATTCACCTAATCCTAAGGATCAAAATGAAAATAAGGAGACCAAAATAATAAGCTTGTTCACCCAGTCTACACCGAGGACATGAATACAAAACTTCATCTACTTGGTATAAAACAAGGACTTGATAAACCATAGATTGTCCATTCGGTCTACACCAAGGACATGAATACAGGAATCATCCACTTGATCTACACCAAGGATGTGATAACATTTATATGGCATCTACCTGGGTTACACTAAGGATAAATATTACAAAAGTACTAATCATGCAATCAAAGCAATAACATGACGATAAATCGACTCCCAAAATACTCAAGGCATAAACCAAGTAAAAACTCACACAAGTGAACATAATAAGTTTCTTAATTGGATCTTTGTGAAGAGCACCAATTCCCATAGGATCCAAAAACATCTTCCTAAAACACAAGGATGACTATCAAATCCCAAAAGTACAAAAGAAATATAATGCAAGAGAAAGGGCTCAAATCCATAAAAAATGAGGAGATGAAGTAAAATGAGTATGATTGGACCCAAACCAAAAGCACACATCACCTGGACCCATCAAAGGAATAGCTGAACCATGCTTGGATATGAGGTCTCAAATCAACATAATGAGAATAAATAACAATGCAAAATCAATGGTTATTATAGTTGATGAAAAACTATCAATCCTATAGCTCCCATGAATCACTTGAATGAAAACACTTGTCACAGAAAGAGAGAAGAAAAAGCTATGTAGGCCAGAAACAACAGATCTGTGGAAGAGGAAACATCCTTAATTGATTCAATAATAATGGAATAGAATTATAAAATATAAAGAGATCAGTCCTTATAAAGGAGATCGAACACCAAAAGCTGGAGAAACCTAGGTTGCATGAATAATTAATAAAAGAATTAATTATAACATGTCTAAATTTTAGCTTAAATAAACTAGAGAGAAAAAGGTGACTTAATAATTATATCAATAATGATTTAATTAATAAGTGAGTAAGGTGTCTTAATAATTAAATCAATAATGATTTCATTAATACGTGAAAATACCTTTTTACTCTAACACCCCCTTTAAGACAAACTTAGGGAGAAGCTAAAATCTTAGAAACACTACTGAAAGAAGGAAATGGGTCCTGACAACAAGGCCTAATTAGGTACCCAAGAACAAAAATATTTGTAAAGAGGAGAAAAGGAGAAATCCCAGTGGGAAAAACCCCTCCCCAAAAACAAATGAAGACTAGTGAAGGACTGAAGAAGCCTCTAATCTAGAGAATGTCCCAGAAGATAAGAACAAGGAAGAACATGAAGAACTACTATGAAGCATGAAGTTGCAAACATTGTCAAAGAGTAATTGTTGGAATCTCAACTGTAATAGAACATGACCAGGTAGAGAAAACTATAAACAAATCCTGAAGAGATGATTAATCAAAGGTGGAAGGATGTCTCCAAAAAAGGAATGAAAGAGTTTCCATATGGTAAATGATCCATCTCACTGAAATACATAGGTACCCAACCACTACACCCGCCTAGTATGTAGGAGCAAATACTGAATACATATATTACAACATCAAATCAAAGAAGCATTAGAACCAACATGAGATACCCTCCCCATAATGATGAGAAGGGAGAGGTGTGACAGGTACAATGAACCAGACTTCCAAGAACAACTACATGATGAAGAACCAGGAAAATAGAAAGTGCAATAGGAATTACAAACAAATATAAAGGATGGTGTCATGGAAGGATCACTTTCTTGACACACATCATGAGGCTAATGTCATGGAAGGAACACTCACTTGACAAAGGTAAAGAAAATCCCCACATAAAACTTTATAATGTAGTGCGAGTACAAAAAGACACAAAAAAGGCCAACATCCCAAGCATGCATCATATGACACTTTATCTCAGTGCATTTGCAAAAAAAAAAGTGTGACAGAAATAGATGTCTACAATATCCAAGAATGACAGAAAGATGTAGAAACATGAAGAATAGCTAAAAAGAAGTCATCCCATGCACACAAAATGATCCCAGGACCTAAAATATCCAAGAGATCCACTAGATTGCAAAAATAAAAAATTTGAATAAAAATACCTAGAGCAGAATCTGAGTGTGAGACCCATGAAATAAGATAGATCACTAAACTAACTTTCCAACACCATGTGGAAGTCAAAAAATGGAGTCCGAATGAGCAAGATATGGCTCCTGGAGTGCAAAATAGATCCCTAACTTTGACTGGCAAAATACCATGCAATACTAAAAAGTTAGAAAAGATAACCTCCAAATTTGGATAGAGCTTCGAAAGATCTTTCCAATGATATAAGATATGTCAAAATCTGATAACATATGCGCAAGATATCCCAAAAAAATAGTAGGCTACTCATTATGAAAAAATGCAAGTTGTATGATAGGTTGGTGGCTGTCAAATTTAACTCTAATCTCAGACCTACAACTGCTAACATCAGCAGCACGAAAATTGAGGGAGAATGAAAACTAAGATATTTTTTCCTCGAAAAGCATGCCAAGGTCATGGATGCAAAAAAGAGGGCCCAAATTTCAACTGTGTCCAAATTGGATGTTCCTTATATGAAAATAGGGGTTTTGGGGCATTTCAGACACAGTCGTGATGTTGGTTTTTCCCTAAAGTGCTTGTAAAAATTAATCACCCCCAAATCCACCAAAATATGAGACAAAAACCTCTCAAAAACACAAATATAAAGATCAAGGCCAAATCTCTCATGAAGAAAACAAGGGCATGAAGATCTAGAGCTTTGATACCATATTGGAGTTGATGAAAAACTATCAACCCTACAATTCCCAAGAATCACCTGCATGCAAACACCTTTCACAAAAAGACAGAAGCAAAAGCTATGGATGCCATAAAATATAGATATGTGGAAGAGGAAACATCCTTAATTGTTTCAATAATAATGGAATGGAATTAAAAAATACAAAGGGATCAATCCTTATAAAGGAGATCAAACACCAAAAGGGGGAGAAACCTAGGTTGGATGAACAATTTATAAAATAATTAACTATAACATGCCTAAAGTTTAGCTGAAGTAAACTAGAGATAAAAAGGTGACTTAATAATTAAATCAATAATGATTTAATTAATAAGTGAAAATACCTTTTTACTCTAACAAGGGTCACAAACACAAGCCATGAAATTAGATTGATATGATAGACCACATGTACGCTCCAATGGCCTATTACCCAAGATGACATATCCCTAGATAAAGTGCGTCAAAATCCTCAGTTAATAAGAAATCTCAAAAAGGATAGAATAAACACAAGGGGAAACCCATTTTGGTAATTACTAGCTAGGTTTAATAATGTGAAAACCAATCTAAAACCCAAGTTTCAAATCACAGTATTAAGTAACTAGACCTTGACTTTTATTCATTTTGACTGCATATTCCAACAATAATCTTGGGATACTTCAAGGGCCAAATTACAAAATATTCCAATATAGTGAGAATCCTGGTGCAGAGCACCTCCCATTTTGATGTGTTTAGTGTGATTTAGGTTTATGTTAGGTGTTTTTTGTTATTTACAATAAGGTCCACTAGGTTGGATCCAATTTGGTTCATCTCCATATTTGTAAGAGCCAAATGAGATCATAAAGGATATGTGGTCAATTTGGCCTAAAAAGACAACATGTGCTATTTTTTTGTGTGGGTTGGGTTAATTGTGTGTCTAAAGACCCTAAATGTCCTAACTAGGGTCATAGAAGTCAACCACAATCATCGAGTTGACAAAAAGAGTCAAATAGCACAAAATGCTAAAATTTGCTAGCAACTTTGAAAAGTTGCTCAAGCAACTTTTGCAACTTCTTGACAAGAAGTTGCAAAAAAAAGTTACAGTGGTTGTAACCACTCATGCTTATTATATGAGCCTAGATTATATGCTTTTAAAAGGTTAATGAAGTTTTGGATTGCAGAACTTGTTGTGTGTACTTCTATACGGATGCCTTTGACTATATTCTTGTAATTCATATTGCTTTCTACATTCTATACGGTTGTGTATGGATTGGGAAAGGAAATTGGATCCCATCGGAGTGTAGTTTTTCAAGATAGATTTCTTTTTCATTTACCATTTTTCTTTGAAATTATAGGATTAGGGAGTTATAGTAGATTTAAGGTCTGATGTAACACACCTAGGCTTGCTCCCTACCCTATTATTCTATAGGGTCTCCTTAGGCCAACACGCTAATCTAGTAGAGTTTTATGACTAACCCTACACTCCTTAGGTATCTTCACACAAGATCCTAACCTTTCACCTAGTGTACACCACTTGCACTAATCAAGAATGCTCCATTTTGTAACACAAACCAACTAGGTCTTTCCTAGTCTCAATCTTCAACAATTGCATCAGTTATTCTTAGGACTTAGATGCATGGAAGGATAGGTCAAAAATACCTCCACTAGTTCCATTTGAACCCCTACATACACCATTCACAAACTCATTACAATTGAGTGCTTCAAAATGCACCTTTCTCACCCCAAATAGGGCTACAAGCCAATTAGGCCTTTTTCTAGCCTTTTTGAATATATCTTGAAATTTTCCCACACAAGCCTCCAAAAGGGTTTATGATTAAAATACCCTTTATTTAGTACCTTGAGATTTCCAAGATCTCCAATCCTCAAGTTGTCCGTACAACCCTTCCTACATTCATGCCTAAAAATTAGGGTTTTTGGGCTTATTGACAATCTGAGAAAAAGAGTGTTGTTTCAACACACAAATTAACTCCTCCAATCTTCTCCTTTGAATTGGGGGTCCTTCACACATTACTCTATCCCTCCATGAGCTTTGGTTGAAGCCACTAATGCATTCAACCCTCCTTACAACATTTGCAATGTATCTGAGTCCCTAGCCATGCACAACAAGCTCGCCTAGGGTATCATTGAAAAAATAGTAAAACCAATTTCTTGGGCCCCTCCTTCTATAAAAATAATGTACATGAAGTCTCCTCACCCATGCCAAGAGCCCATACAGAACCTACGTTGGCAATTTAAGTTAAGACTCCATTTGTACAACCTACCTGGTTTAGACCAGCGACATGGCAAAACACAAAGAATTTAACTAAACCAATGCAAAAGATTCAACTTGATAAAAGAACCTAACAAAAAATCTTAGGATAACCTACTCTACACTAATCAACAGTTACAGAATGAAATCTAATCCATCTAATCACTGAAATCAAGAAAATTCACTAAATTGCTCTGGAAATTGCACACACAGAAAATATTGTATATTCAAATTGTTCACCAACCTTGCTTACAAGTTGAGGAAGGCCTCTTATAATTTTCCTCATCCCTAATCTTATGGTTTCAGGAAGTTACAACACCCATTTGAGAAAAAATGCTCTTCTTGCATAATTATTATCAATGTTGTCAATGACAACATTGACAATTTTGACAACTTTCCACAATATTTGGAAATCCACTCTAAACCTTGTTCTAAGACCATGAACATATCAGAATAGACTTAGGTATACCATTCTTACCTCTCTTGGGTCCTAAAACACTTTCTTTTTAAATTTGACCCCTATGTGCTTGATTCACACCATTGCCACAACATTGGCAATTTGGGTCCAACTTGACACTTGTCTCCTAAAAGACCAAAAAGACTTGTAAAGACCTTCCCTACAGACCTAACACACACCTTAGGACACCTCTAGTCCTATTATTCAACTAATAGTCTAGCTAGAACCACTACAAGCCAAAAGAGCTCTAGAAGCCCTAGGTCACCAAAGAGCCTTACCTGGTGATCCTGCACCATACTCCCCCACAAAGGAAAATTCAAGTCACTCCAATAGACAATAAAGAGTTAGGAATGCCAAACTTCTTGAAGTCAGATTCTTCAATCCATGAAGCTTCTGATTCAGGTCTATCTTTCAACTTGATAAGGTGTTCCATATACACCTTGTGTCTAGTTGTCTTTTGCACTCTTGAATCCAAAACTACCTCAGATGTCAATTGTTGTTTGGTAGACACCACATCAGGGTCTACATCACTCTTAACTCCTTGATTATGTTGAATTATCTCAGTCAATGGAGCTTTAAACTGAACTATGTCCTACACATTGAAAGTATAAGAGATATTCAAATCTGAAGGTAAGTCTATCTTGTAGGCATTAGCCCCATATTTAGCTAGGACTTTACATGGTCCTATTCTCTTCATCTGCAACTTAGTAGGGACTCCCTTCTGCATTCTTTACTTTTTCAAATGAACCATATTCCTCTTCTCATCTACTTTTCCCTTCAGATTTTGCTGACTATCATGTATAGCTTTCTTGACCTACTCTTGGATATCCTTCATAGTGTGGGTGAAGTCCTCAACATTCCCACTATTGTACTCCCTTCCTCCAAGATCCCTAAGCTCACAAACTCCCCTAGGATGCATCCCATAAACTATTTCAAATGGGCTTCTCCCTGTCATCATATTCCTACTTTCATTATAGGCATACTCTTCCCGAGGTATGACTACATCCCATGTATGACCATATTCTTTGGTTAGGCACCTCAATAGGTTACCTAACACCTTGTTGAACACCTCATTTTGACCATCAGTCTAAGGATGGTATGCTTATCCCAAAGATAAGTTTGTACCTAATATGTTTCATTATGTTTTTCAAAAATGGGTCATGAACTTAACATCCCTATCAGATACATTACTTAAGGGTAGTCCATGAATCCTTACAACTTCTTTGAAGAATAGATAAGCTATGTGACTAGCATCACTAGTAGTCTTGCATAGAATGAAATGCCCCATCTTGCTAAATTTGTCAACTACTATATATATATACTATCATAGCCTTGCTTAGTCTTTGATAGACCCATTATGAGGTCCATGTTCACACACTCCCAAGGTCTGTTTGGGACAGGTAAGGGTTGATACAAGCTTGCATTGCTACTACCCCCCTTTTCCTTCATGCATAATACACACTATTCCACATATTTAGTGACATCCTTTGTCAACTTAGGCCAATGATAAAACCTTTGTACTAACTCCAAGGTCTTGTTTACACCAAAGTGTCCACTCATAGATCCATTATGCTTTTCTTGTATGAGATTCATTCTCATAGAACCCTTGGCACACATAACTAGTTTCCTTTGAATAATAGTCCATTGTACAATGTGAACTCATAGAATTTTCTATGGAAGTGGTTTTGAAAATCATGGCACACTTGATATGCCTCACAAAAATCTTCATCTACTTGATAGAGGTCCTTAAAACTCTCTATGCCTATATTGTTCAACTGAACTTCTCAGATTGTCAAGAGTCTCCTACTTAGTGCATCAGCAACTTTATTCAACTGACCCTTCTTATGCTTGATGGTAAACGTAAAGGCTCTGAGATATTCCATCCATTTTAGATGCCTACTACTCAAATTATCTTATGTATTGATGTAGCTAAGGGCCTGGTTGTCAGTAAACACCACAAATTCCTTAGGTAAAAGATAGTGTCTCCACTTTCTTAATGACTGCACTAGAGAATATAATTCTAGGTAATAAGAAGAGTATTTCTTCTTAGCTTCATTCATCTTCTCACTAAATAAGGCCACTAGTCTGCTCTCTTGACTTAACACACCTCCTACTACTATACCACTTGCATCACATTCAATAGTGAATAACTTATCAAAACTAGGCAATGTTAGGACATGTTGTGTAGCTACTTTCCTTTTCAACATCTCAAATGACTTCCCAACTTCTAAGTTCCATCTAAACTTAGCCTTTCTTCAACCCTTAACAGTCTCCAACAATGGTGCACATATACCACTAAAATTCCTATTGAATTTCCTATAAAATTGAGATAGGCCATGGAAACTCTTTACCTTAGTTCTTGATGTAGGTGGTGGCCAATTTAGTATAGCTAACACCTTGTCTTGGTCTATCTTCAAGGATCTCTTGGATACCACAAATCCCAAGTAGGTAAGCTCTTGCTTGATAAACTCACTTCTCCAAATTAATGGCTAGTTTCTCTTCATGCAACTTCTTCAACACTGATTCAACATGCTTGATGTAGTCTTCCTTTGTTCTGCTATAGATCAATATGTCATCAAGATATACCACCACAAAATTTCCTATGAAGTCCTTAATCACTTCATTCATGAGCCTCATGAATGTGCTAGGAGCATTTCTGAGGCCAAATGGCATCACAAGCCATTCGTACAACCCATCAGTTTTTTTGAATGTTGTCTTCCTCTCATCTCCCTCCTTGACCCTTATCTGATGGTAACCACTTTTCAAATCCAACTTGGTAAAGTACATTTCCCCTCCAAGAAAATCCATAAGATATTCTATCTTGGGTATTGGAAACCTGTATATTATGGTGATTCTATTAATTTCCCTTGAATTAGTACATAGCCTCCATTTTCCACCTTTCTTTCATGCTAACACCACAAGGACTACACATGGGCTGATACTCTTTTTAATCAAGCCTTGATGCAATAATTCTTGGACTTGTCTAGCTACCTCTAAATTCTGGTCAGGGGTTAGCTTATAAGATTTTTTATTAGGTAATGAGGCACCGGGTATGAAGTCAATTTGATGACTAATCACTCTCTCAGGAGGCAAAGTTGCAGGAGTCCCATCACTGACTATATCACTGTATTTATCAAGTAGAGTCTAAATCTCCTTGGGTACTGTCTCCTTAACTGTCTTCTCTTCCTCCTCGGGCTTTAATAAAATGGCATACCCTACACTTTCCTCTTCCTTGATGTCTTTTACAAACTCCTTCCCATTGCAGAATAACACAGTAGGAGTCTTAGACTATGGCTCTTCATCCTCCAATAAATACTTCATTTTTAATGTATTTCCACTCTTCTTAAAGGATATGGAATTCTACTTTCCATGATACACTACCTCTCTATCATATTGTCAGGGTCTTCCTAACAATAAGTGGCAAACATCTATTGGTAGGATGTCATAAAGTAATTTATCCATGTAGCATGCTATAGAGAACTCTACCCATGTTTTCTCATTTACTAACACACTCTATGCCTTATTAAGACAAGTCACCTTGTAAGGGTTCACATGGGGTATCTTGGTTAATTTCAGCTTAGTAAATACCTCCTCTGATATTATATTATCAGTAGATCCAGAGTCTACTATCACCTTGCAGACTTTTTCAAGGATCTTGCATCTGATCCTAGACAATGCCCTCCTTTTCTTAGGCTCATCCTTCACTGGATGGATAATTAATACCCTTATAAACATCATATTCTCACCCATCTCAGAGTCTATATGATCAACATCAGGTTCCTTGACACTAGAAGTGTCTTCTTGAACATAAGCTACACTCTTGTCACTATTGGATGTGGTAGGCTTATCAGGACACCTATATGTTGGATGACCAGTATGTCCACAATTGTAGCATTTTATATTTGAAAAATAGGAGTTGTTTCTTCTTCCTCTCCCTCTATTGGATCCACTCTAATTACCTTTGTCTCTGCCACAACCACCTCTTGGTGTGGATTCATTGGTGTGCTCTGTCAATCTATTTTCACCTTGGCTTCCTTGTTCACTACCCCTACCTTGGTAACCTCCTCTCTGTCCTCTTTGGTCTCTTCCTTAGCCTCTACCTTTTAGATTAGAGTCACTCTTCTTTCTATTCTTCTCTTCAACCTTGAGAGCTAGCTGTTGACATCTCTGAATAGTAGTGGGAGTCCACAAGCTAATCTCTTCTTGGATGTTCCACTTCAAACCACCTAGATACCTAGCCACTCTGATTGGATCTTCTTCTTGTTTATTTGACCTAAGACAAAGTATTTGAAATTCCTTTGTATAGGAGGCTACATCCATATCTTTCTACTTCAATCCTTGTCTCCTTGTATGGAGTTGGATCTCATAATATTTTGGTAAAAAGTTCTCTTTCATCTTAGTTACCATTGCTTGCCAATTTTCTATAGGTTGCTTCCCAAGTCTGACTCTCTCATCCTGCATGTACTTCCACCATGTTAGGGCTGATCCCCTTAGCCTTGAATTATCCACCTTAACCTTTTGTGCATCTATTATTCCTTCACAATGGAAGTGATTCTCCATCAATTCAATCCAATCCAACACTATTTTAATGTCTATTTTCCCACTAAACAATGGAATACCTTCTAAAGATTTACCACCCAATGCCTTGATGGCTTTCAAGAATGGTTCTTGTTCCATCACAGGGTCTGGTTTAGGGATAACCTCTTCGACCTTCTTCTTCCCCCTATCACTCGTTTCACCTTCTCTGCCTTGGTCTCTTGCATCCACTACTTCTTGTAGTTTTATCTTCATCTCTGCTAGGCCTCTTCAAGGATTCTATTCCTCTCCATTCTCTCATCCATGTCCCTAGATAACTTTACATTTGGTACCATGTCTATGGAACCACAATATTCCACCTACAACATATACAATCCCAAATCTTTTGGGGCTTTGATACCACTCTGATGTAACACACCTAGGCTTTCTCTCTACCCTATTCTTCTCTAGATTCTCCTTAGTCCAACACAATAAACAAGTAGAGTTTTATGACCAACCCTACACTCCTTAGGTATCTTCACACAAGATCCTAACCTTTCACCTAGTGTACACCACTTGCACTGATCAAGAATGCTCCATTTTGTAACACAAACTAACTAGGTCTTTCCTAGTCTCAATCTTCAACAATTGCATCAGTTCTTCTTAGGACTTAGATCCATGGAAGGATAGGCCAACAAGACCTCCACTAGTTCCATTTGAACCCCTGCATACACCATTCACAAACTCATTACAATCGAGTGCTTCAAAATTCACCTTTCTCACCCCAAATAGGGCTACAAGCCAATTAGGCCTTTTTCTAGCCTTTTTGAATATATCTTGAAATTTTCCCACACAAACCTCCAAAAGGGTTTATGATTTTTAACACCATTTATTAAGTACCTTGAGATTCCCAAGATCTCCAATCCTCAAGTTGTCCGTACAAGCCTTCCTATAATCATGCCTAAAAATCAGGGTTTTAGGGCTTATTGACATTTTGAGCAAAAGAGTGTTCTTTCAACAAACAAAATAAATCCTCCAACCTTCTCCTTCGAATTGGGGGTCCTTTATAAATTACTCTATCCCTCCATGTGCTTTTGTTGAAGCCACCAATGTATTCAACCCTCCTTACAACATTTGCAATGTATCTAAGTCCCTAGCCATGCACAGCAGGCTCGCCTAGGGTATCATTGCAAAAATAGTAAAACCACTTTCTTGGGCCCCTCCTTCTATAAAAATAATGTACATAGAGTCTCCTCACCCATGCCAAGAGCCCATACAAAACCTACGGTGGCAAGTTGAGTTAAGACTCCATTTGTCCAACCTGCCTGGTTCAGACCAACGATAGGGCAAAACACAAAGAATTTAACTAAACCAATGCAAAAGCTTCAACTTGACAAAAGAATCCCACATAGAATCTTAGGATAACCTACTCTACATTAATCAACAATTACAGAATGAAATCTAATCCATCTAATCACTTAAATCAAGAAAATTCACTAAATTGCTTTGGAAATTGCACACACAAAAAATATTGTATATTCAAATTGTTCACCAACCTTGCTTACAGGTCAAGGAAGGCCTCTTATACTTGTCCCCATCCCTAATCCGATGGTTTCAGACAATTACAATAACCATTTGAGCAAAAAATGCTCTTCTTACATAATTATTGTCAATGTTGTCAATGACAACATTGACAATTTTGACAACTTTCCAAAATATTTCAAAATCCACTCTAAACCTTGTTCTAAGACCATGAAAATATCATAGTAGAATTAGGTAGACCATGCCTACCTCCCTTAGGTCCTAAAACACTTTCTTTTTAAATTTGACCCCTATGTGCTTGATTCACACCATTTCCACAACATTGGCAATTTGGGTCCAACTTGACACTTGTCTCCTAAAAGACCAAAAAAACTTGTAAAGACCTTCCCTACCGACCTAACACACACCTTAGGACACCTCTAGTCCTATTATTCAACTAGTGGTTTGGCTAGAACCACTACAAGCCAAAAGAACTCTAGAAGCCCTAGGTCACCAAAGAGCCTTACCTAGGTGCTCCTACAGTAAGGTCACTAGTCTGTAAATCCCATTTACAGAGTCACATGCCAAAAATGGCCCCAACCTAAGAATGCACCGGTGTAAATGGCTGAAACCAGAGGGGATGAAGGGTTAGAGTATGTATATAAGGTTTTTTTTTTCATTTTTTTTGTTGCAATGAAGTTTCTAGACCAAGATTGAAGCCCTATGGCTCACTATTAGCAACAGGTGAGCCTAGATGGGGTGAATTTGGATTTGGTTCGAGGACCCATGATCTTGGGGAAAAGACTTGGAGGCATTTGAACAAGCCCTAAAGAGTCTCCTTGAAGGATCAAAAGGTGGGAGATGGTCAAACTAGGGCCTAGTGGTAACTAGGGTTGTGGGTGCATCCAGAAGTTAGGATTTTGGATTCTCATAGGGTTGATGGATACCTTGAAGATTTTCAAGGTCTTCTATGGAGTTTTTTTTGAAGATTTGGGAGTTTTAGGCCAAAAATAGTGAAATTTGACCTACTAGGAAATAAGACAATTAGGCCTCCTAGTGAATTTGATACCAATTGGATTGGAAAAGTATCTAGATGTGTGGGAAAGGGTTCTAAAGAAATTTTAATGGTCCAAGAACATAGACAAGAGTCTAAGGGGATGTATGGGAAGATCCTAAGCAAGGGTTTGGGATTCTAGCGGAAAATCTAGTGAAGAAGCCTAGGAAAATTGAAGAACTAGTTGGACTAGTTGAACCTAGGAGCATTGGGGTCTTCAAAAAATCAACTATACATTGGAGGAGAAGTTGAGAGAGAGGGCCTTGGAGATACAAATTGAATAATAATTTAAGGAGAGGTAATCATTGGATTGTTAGAAGTGATTAGGAACACTTTGGGAAAGAAATCACTAGAACCCTAAACCTTCTGCATCAGAGTGGTATCATAGCCATAAATTCTTGAGCTTTGTGTATATCTGAAGGGGAGGAGAGTCAAGAGGTTGAAAGAATTCCTCCTAATGAAATGAGTAGAGATTCCATTGTGGAATTGGTTCAGGGCCTCTTGGAGAAGGCTAGTGTGTCAGAAACCAGTAGTAAGAAGATAGTGATGAACTATAACTAATTGAATGTTTGAAGATGTTAAGTTGATAACCACCAAGATACAGAAAGTTAATGCAAGACATTAAATCAGTTAATGTGTTGTAATTTCATTGATGTCAACTTGATATAATCTATATGGTCATGTACATACTGATAAATACTTCAAAGAACCAATGAATCAAAGGCTATGCTATTAGTAATGCATGAAAGTTAAGTATTCACAAAGTGACTAGATACATTGACGAAGTGCACACCAATGGACAGAGTAAACCAACAAGAGAAAAGTCATAGTGTTACCCAATAAGAAAACATATATCATTACCAAAGAGAAAAGTCACAGTGTTACTCGATGAGAAAAAGAACAATGTAACTATAAGGAAACTCAGGTGCGGAAACAACTTCCTACACTAATCTCTAAAGGAAAGTATTGTGAAAATTCTTTTAAATCCTTACAATTTAAGATTCATTAACTAATTTAACAATGATATTGCAGCCATATACCATGCATATAGAAAATAGAGAATGACACAATGATTTACCCGAGGGAAAACCTTTCGGTAAAAAATCCCAGCACTCCAAAACCTACACAATGTATTATCTTCAACACAACGGTTACAACACTTGCAATGCAAGTTCTTTCAGGAGACAATCGACACTCAAAGACAAATCCAGTAGCACCAGATCATACCAAAAATACACTCTTTTCCTATCCTAGTTTGCAACACTAAAAAATGCTTATATCATGTGCTTTCCTTTTTAGGGCAACTTCCAAAAATAGTTGTATTAGGGTTTTATTATTCTTCAAGAAAATAGGAATCAAAAGAGTGTACAGTACTCAACTTTATTAGTTGCCACATGTCTTGCATGTCTTCACCCATCATTGAATCTTCTAGAAATAGCTCTTATGTGTCATAGGAATTCATCATAACTATTTCAACCATGATCTCCTTACACACAATTCAAGATGTCGACACATCAAGTGGAGTGACACATCAACATGCTAACTAGACATGTACAATCACACTTAATTACATTATCTGCAAGAAATACAATTTACAAAGTAAATAATTAGAATAGGAATTATCCAAGGTTGAGACACCTTATTCCTAACAGTAACTCAATGAACATAATTACAGTGTTGCCCAACAGATGAATATCCCAAAGACAACTAAAGTCTCACTGACGTGATAGTTATTTATCACCAATGACTAACTGAAGTATTGACCGATAGAACAAAGAGTTTAGAAATGACAAAAGGCTGAGCTATCAAGAGCTAAATATAGACTTAACTAGCAGTTATCATTTTTTTAATCAACAAGATAAAGCCAGAGACATTTAAAGGATTTAAAGCTATTTTGTCTAGTTGGCAAGAAGATCTCTACGAGATAAAACTGGAGTTTTTCTTTAAATCTAATTGGCAAGAATTGTGGATCATGTCAAGATCAAGAAAGCCAAGAAATGGTGAAATCATGTCTATATAAGAGACAATCTAATTAAATATGAATTAGGGGAGTGACAATATAATAGATGATAAATAGATTCTGAAGGAGAAGAAAGTCTTCATTCAGACCTGATCAATCAAGCGAAGGAAAGAGCTAAATTCTGCATACACCAACGAAAAGTGATATAGTATCACAGAGCAGAACAATGTGGAGCAAAGGTATTAAATTGATAACATTGATCAGAAAGGTAATGCTCTTACAATAGATCTAAAAATTTAAAATTCTAGTTGTATATGTTAACAGATCAATTTAATGTTTCAATTTAACCATTGTCAAAGCATCAAGTCTGTTAACCGAGGAGGACTTAAAAGTATTTTCTAATTGAGATACATCCCAAGGGGTATCAAAAAGTTTTATCATACAAAATAGCATTGGATATGCCCGATACCTATTGACAGGCCAAGTGAGTGTTTGATCAGGGATGGTAGCATTAGATGCAAGATACTAAGTAACAAACTATTCATTTAAATCCTCTAACAAGGTCACACCTAAGAGTGTGTTTGTAACCTTTAACAGGGTTGGCTCTTCACTGACCTCACTTCAGAAGAGTGAAAATTTGGGTTACCGGTCCCAGTGGGGTTTCCCTTAATAGGGTGTGTGCAAGAAAATACACCTTCATGAAATTAAGATTTAAAGCAACAATTCTATGGAAAGATAAAACAAGTTAATCTAAGAATTGAAGCTAAAATCTATATCATCTTATGGTTCTCTATCCAAGCTTTGTTAAGAGAGATCTCAAGCTTAATCTCTCTCAAGGACAATCCTAGAATGAGATATGTATGAAAAATGAATGCTCAAATCTAGCTAGAATGCTCAAAATGCTAAAAAATGCTCCAAGATTATGTGAGAAAATAACAAATGCTCCTAAACATGATATGCCAAATGTAATACAAATGCTAAAATTCTCTCAAAAAGCTCTCAAATGCTCCTCATATGCATATAGTAAGGATTCTTTTTGTCTTGAATTCTTGGATCCCAAACACAAAGGAAATGGCTTGTATTTATAGCATTTTACCAAGGGTAGGGGGTAGATTGAGTTGATCACGATCAAAGCTTGGTTAAGTAAAAGGCTTTGAGGTGTTCTCAAATGGAGGGAAATTTGGTTGGTTGTCTCAAAGATATTAGGAATTAAATAACTCCATCATTTAATTAAATTAGCCATGGAAGGGTGATTGGGTTGGATTTGATCTTTTTGATTTGAACTATACAATTGAAAAATCAATTAGATAATTCGATTAGTCCCTTTAGGCTTGAATTTAATTATGTGATTTCATGACTATTTAATCTTTTAATTTGATTTGAATTTTGTTTATTTGATTTGATAAATGTCCATTTGATTTGATCCATTTGTTTTGCATTGAGATGAGAGTTTGAAGCATTTGGCTGAGATTTACAATTTGGAATGCTTGAGATACACTTGGTCAATTTTAGGTGTCTACAAATGCCCCTCTTTGAATGGATGTGTGAAGCGCAGTGATTCAAAGAAAGCTTGATGTCCTGAGCATTGATCTGATACTGATGAGCTGATTGACTAATATGAAAACCTGATATGAAACCTTGATATGAAACCCTGATATGAAACTTTGATATGATATCTCTGATATGAAACCCTGATATGAAACTTTGATATGAAACCCTGATATGAAACCTTGATATGATGCTTTGATATAAAACTCCAATTGATAAAGTTTGAAATTTTAATGCCCCAGATTTTGATATAAAATAGATGTAGAATCCCAGTTGGATGATATGATGATGCCCCCTCAGAAATGAAATCATATTGGTGTTAGATGTGAGGATTTTAATGAGTATTGCTTATAGGAGAGATCCAAGATGATTTCATTTCTGATATACAATGATGTTGATCCTGGCAACAAAACATGCCCTAGTGTGAAGAGAATTTAATGATAACAACTTTGATTGAGAAAATGTTGTTGATGTTTGAGATAAAGTGATGATGATCGGATATCACTTTATGTCAGTCATAATCACTTGGTTGATGTTGTATTAATGTCAATTGGATAGGATAGGTTGATGGATTGATTGGATAAACCAATAATTCACTCTCAAGATCTACAGAGATGAACAAGTGGATTGAATTTCCTTCCTTAAGATCTAAAGTTAGGAAATTTGATGTACTCAAAATGAGCAAATGGATGATAGGATAAACTATTGACATTAGATGATCAATTGGTTGATTCAACTGATTGATATTCAATTGGATTGGATTGGATGGGAAGATTGATGGTGGGAGGCTGATACATAGGGTCATTTGATATGAATCAGGTGCAAAAATAAGTATAGGGGATAAACGGAGTTAGGTTACCCCTAGTTGATCATATGGTGAGATTGCGCCTAGGTGAGCAGATGTATATTGATGATATCTTTGATGTAGCATGTGATCAATTTGATGGATCAGATATTTAAAGACATTGATTAGTACTTTGATGATGTAATCTTGATTCAATTCCACCCCCTTCACTTGGAAAGATACTTCTAAATAAATGAAATTAATCTAACTTGAATGCAACGCAATGCAACTAATTGTCCTTGAGGTTTGTGAAAGAAATGAAAACTGAGATATATTTTCATCATTGAGCATTGTGGAACTAGGAGTTGATACAATCCTTACTGGTGCCACTACAACCATAAGAATATGAATATGACTTTCATCTCATGTCGTAACCTTGTTTAAAGAACCTAGTATAACCCTCACTAGTTGAATGACCAACTATAAGAGTATGAATACCGGTTTCATTGGATTCAATGTTGCAAGTAGAGGTTGGTATTAAGATATGGAATATTTAAATAGCCAAGGTATCCTTTTGCATGAATAAACAAAGGTTAACCCTCCTTCCCATATGAATGTCCTCGATGGTTCTTTGATGACCATTTTTTTAGACTAATTCCCACAAGTTAAAAAGTTTTCCTCAAAACAGTCACACAGAAGCCTAAGAAAACATCATGTCTCCATTATCACCAATCTAGTTGAAACATCCTTGATTAGCTAAAAATAACATGACTCAAAAAATTCAATGAAAAACTCATCAAAAGTTCCAAGTGTTTTGCAATGTACCAAGATTTTCAAAAATAATTCCAAACATTCTGATCATTTAGGGTTTGTCAATTTTTAATCCTAATAAAATAAGGTAATGAAGCTCAAGGATCATGTTATCGAATCAAACTATTTAGGGTCAAACAATGATATCCATCAAAAGTTCTGAAATATCTCTCCTCTAAATCTGAAAATCTGTTTCTGATGTGTGAACAAGGTGTTGCACTATTGAATCCATTTGGTACCAAAATCAATGATTTTCCCCAAGTGACAAGTGAACCATGTGTAAATCTTGGGCAACTAAAACCTAGTATGTGACAACGATGCACCTGAAAGACTTTATGCAAGATTTTTGGATTTTTAGATTTTTTTAATGTTTTTGGATTTTTTAGAGATATTTGATTTTTTGAATTTTTGAATTTTTAGAATTTACCATCTCTCAAACAAGATCACATTGGTTTGTCCCCACTATATAGCAAGGTATAGGACATGAAAGATGGATTTGGAAGCTGATGGATTAGAAATGGAAAGTCCATGATGGATGAAGCATGTGAATGTGACCTGTAGGACCATCTCCTCAAGATTGCCCAAGCTAAGGAAAAAGGATATAGCAATGCGAAACATGTTTTTAGATAAGAAATGGAAGCCAATGATGCAGTTCTAGATAGCATATAGGATAATGACCCGATGTCATGAAAGTGAGTGATCCAAAAGAGTGGACATGTTAAGAAGATTTGATAACAAATTTTTGTACTTTACATCCTTCATTTTCAATCAAGACCAATGGATCAATTTGGGTAAGATGTGGATAATATAGCACGATCATGATAAAGGGTATTGGAGGCTATGAGGGGATGATTTTGGGATTATGGAAAGACTACTTAGGAATAATGAAGGTGGATTGGGGAGAAGCAAGATCATGATAGGGTAGCATGGATGCAATAAGTGAATAAGCTGATGGAAAGGATAATGGTGTCAAGATACTTCATGCTGATGGATATGTTCAACCTTGTCAAGACCAAAGGTGAAATAGGGAAAATGGATGCAAGTGAGATAAATGGTAGAATATGGAAGATGGAGGATAGCATGGATAAAACTTGCCCCCAAGTGTAGAGTGCAAGAGGAAGGAATTATGCGTGATGCATGGTTGCCAGGTTTTCATCATGGTACTTATCCAAGGTGCCACAAGAAGTGGTTTTCACCTTAGGAAGGATTTATTTTCTTTACTTTTGCTAGCAAGGGCCCGTTTTACAAAGTTTTCACCAAGGCACTTTTCTCTTTTTTCAATTTTTTTCTTTTTTTGTATTTTTCAAAATTTCCCCAACATTTGGATCTTTGAACAATTCTATTATGAAAGATATGCTATAATAAACCATGGCGATGGCTAGGATGCTCAAAGATATTGATATGGTGGTGAAAAAGGATAGATATGGAAGATAAGGGTAGATGGTGGTGAACATTTTCTGCCATAGATGGGATAAGAGGGATGGAAAGATGGAAAGCATGTATTGGATAATGAATGTGAGGATAAGAAGGTATGT
>MU228378.1:670268-703444 GCA_018584345.1 Thuja plicata | reverse complement strand
GGCTTGTATTTATAGCATTTTCCCAAGGGTAGGGGGTAGAGTGAGTTGATCATGATCAAAGCTTGGTTAAGTCAAAAGCTTTGAGGTGTTCTCAAATGGAGGTAAAGTTGGTTGGTTGTCTCAAAGATATTAGGAGTTAAATAACTCCATCATTTAATTAAATTAGCCATGGAAGGGTGATTGGGTTGGATTTGATCTTTTTGATTTGAACTATACAATTGAAAAATCAATTGCATAATTCGATTAATCCCTTTAGGCTTGAATTTAATTATGTGATTTCATGATTATTTGATCTTTCAATTTGATTTGAATTTTGTTCATTTGATTTGATAAATTTCCATTTGATTTGATCCATTTGTTTTCCATTAAGATGAGATTTTGAAGCATTTGGCTGAGATTTACAATTTGGAATGCTTGAGATACACCTGGTCAATTTTAGGTGTCTACACAGGGTTTCCATGTTAAAAATCGATGTTTCAATGTGTTTATGAGTCATTAATTTATTGTTTTGCATTTCACATAAGTAAATCTGGATTGCTTGGTATACACTAGTTATTTACTATGTTTTGGTAAATAGAAAGACTACTTATCGATAAACATAGAGTAGAAGGTTTTACAAAGCATTATGACAAGTAGTAATTTGATATAAGTATTTGGAGGCATTCATCTTATAGGAATAAAGATAACTAGAGGTATAATTTTGTGGTACTAAGTTTTAAGGGTTGATTATTAGAATATTTTGAGGCCACTGATTTGGTACTCCAGACTCCATCATATCAGATAATGCATTAGCATTTACAAGCCTAAGATGGATTGAATGGGTAGTCAAACATGGTGTTTATTTTAAAACAAGTTCAAATTATTACCCTCAGGGGAATGGTTTGGCAGAATCAACTAATAAGAACTTGATTAGGATAATCAAGAAGACCTTACAAGATAACCAAAGAGATTGGCACACCAAATTGAAATTTTCCTTATGGTTAGATAGATTTACCCCAAAGAAGATCATTGGGAATTCTCCTTACATGTTGGTATACGAAAGAGAAGAT
The DNA here is from genome assembly GCA_018584345.1 of Thuja plicata. Taxonomy (NCBI): domain Eukaryota; kingdom Viridiplantae; phylum Streptophyta; class Pinopsida; order Cupressales; family Cupressaceae; genus Thuja; species Thuja plicata. The sequence goes on along the minus strand of MU228378.1, from coordinate 702,395 downwards.
AAGTTGTCCATTTCAACTAAATTGCTAGCTTTGGACTTAGCTACTCAATATGTCTTATTTGAAGAAGAAGATCCTTTACAAATCAGGTATGCTCAGATTATGGAATTAGAGGAACTCGGAGATAAATCCATGAAGGATATGGAATTCCATCAGATGCAAATGAAGAGGAGCTTTGATAAAAGAACCAAATCCAGAAGCTTCAAAGTTGGGGATGTAGTCCTGAAGTGGGATGAATTCAAATCAGAACTAGGAAGACATTCTAAATTTGATTCATTCTGGGGTGGACCATTTGTAATCACAGAATGCAAGAAGCATAATTACTTTTAGCTATCAAATCTTCAAGGAGATTCCTTGACAATATCAGTTAATAGGTTCCACTTGAAGCCTTGTTTCAAGGTTATTCCTTCCTTGTAAATGTTGTAAATATGTTCACTATTTTTCTATCCCTACTTTATAGGTTAGCCTTCCCTGTTTTTCAAGAAGTGCTCAAGCAAAGTTTTGATCCTCCCTCCAATGTACACCTTGGTCTAGAAGGTTTATGTTGAAAAGCGAATCCTATGCCCAATGGAATGTTTCAAGGTCACTAGTTTTCAATGTCTAGCAGGCTAATATCCTGTAGAAATCACCAAAATGTTATCCAAATTTCCCTATTCTACAAATTTTGATTGTAGGTGGAGTAAATGAGGCTCCCATGAGGGCTGAGCCCATCATGTGAGAAATACCTTAAATTTTTTGGTCTTGGTTGCGTCGTTTGTAATATTTTTAGTCTACGATTTTATCCTAATTCATGCAAATAACCTAAGTATGCTAAAACCTTATGTATTTCAAGAAAATCCCTAGCTCGACTAGTGCCTTTTCTATTTCTTTGTGACCTTTTTGAGCCACTTAAGATCTTTTAATTCCATGTGTCCATTTTTCTATCCTTTGGTCTCTAAGTCGCAAGAAGGAAACATTATATTCTATTTTATCCGACAACCCCAAGACTTCCTTTAGTCTCGTAGTCTTGAAATGAGAAGGCATATTCCATTTTGGTCATCAGACTCAACGATTATTTTTGGATCATATTTGATCAAGGGGCAGTCGTGTGATCTCCCAATGTAACCCAAGGTTCACAAAAGATTCAAAGACATCACGACTTAGTACATTTTATAACCCGTAGGTGTAACCTAAGTTCAAGCAAGGTGAAGTTAAGTTCTTTCAGTCAGTAAGTCTCATGATAAACTCCAAGATTAACTAATCTTCATGAGATTTCAATATTACACAGTCAGGTTATCACCATATATAGCCATGGTTAAAGGAATGGGAAGCTCAAAGTTAAAAGCATGCAAATCACAATATGACACGTAGCAGATGGGCTCGGGTTCTATGTATTCAGTCTCTAAGTCTCCCAACCACAGCGGAATATTCCATATTATCTGGCGACTTCAAGATTTCTGTCAATCGCCAATTCTCATAAAAAAAAGGAATATACTAAAATCATTTCGAGACTTCCTGACAGCTGTTGAATCTGATCAGATCTAATGATGGTCGCGTAGTCTCGTGATGGACACAGAGTTAAGAAAAAGGTATGGAAACTATGAGACTGCATTGTCACCAAGTCTCGTGATGCAACCAAGGTTAAAAGGAAAAGTTTAGTGACTCTGAGACATAAAGGAAATTAGATGCAAATGGTAAGGAGTTGGGTTAAGGGAACGAATAGAGATAAAGATCGATGATTGTGTTTAAACAGAAAGGTCAAAGATTTTGAGTCATTGATAAAAATATATGTGCCACCTGTGACCATTAAATATTCAAATATTTAAGATTCAAATATCTGATCTCTGCAGTTATGGCAAAGCCAACTTACAGGGGTAAGTAGATGGATTGGCCGACTTCTCAAGCTAAATTTATGGTGATGAGGAAGATTTCATAGACATATGCGATCGATCAAGATATTTTTGAGTGTGCATTGATGAGTAGAATTGATAGAGTTAGGGTTTCTAATTATTCTATTGCAAATTTATTCTAACCCTAATTCCTGAATCTAATTGACTCCTGATCCTGCATACTAGAGGAGGATGTATATATTAGTTTTTTAGAGCTTTTGGAGCTCAAGGAGTTTAGCTAATAAAAATTATCTGAGGCATTTTTTCTGCCATCTAGTTTTCATTCTGTTGATTCTTTCATTGATTTTTCAGGTTTAATAGAGGCTTACTATGACATCTTTCCTACCCTCAAAGTCTTTCCCTTGTCTCTATTTCTCTTATTGGGTATAATATACTGGCTTTGTTAGAAAAATATTGCAATTCCAGGGCCTTCTTTCTTTCAGCTTAATTGTGTGCTATTGTGTCTGATCTGATTTCAATACTCAATTTTCTTGTAGATACATGAAATTATGTATGTAAAATGAGAGTTGTAACAATTTCAACTTTTCGTTGACATAATAAGTTATTTCAATTCATATGCTAACTAGATTATATATGTATATATGACATTTTAAGAATAATTATAAAATATAATATTCAAAATCTAATTCAACTTAGCAATGTCTTTGAAAAAGAAAAAGAATTCCAAGAAATGGTTGATAGCCAAAACATGATCAAGGGGAGAAATTGATAGGCAAGGAACACAAAAGGATGGTATTACAACACCAAATTTTGGAAAGTAAAGAAGGTAAGAGAAACATGTAAAAGCATTATGCTTCCCTTGGAGAGTCTTAGTGGCATTGTAAAGAGGAGATAGAAGATCATAGGATGGAATTAGAAAGAAGTATAATGTTCAAATCGTTATTTTAGGTAAAAGAACTTATAAGGATATGACTCACAAATTTAGGAAAACACTTACCATGCTAGGTGCCCATTTCTAAATGTGATTGAATCTCTGCAAGATGACTAAAAATTCTATGAGGAATCTTTTTATGTCTATCTCCTAGAATTGTAGGTTATTGTAGTAGGATTGAGGCACTGAGCACTATAGTTCTAGGTTTTTCATCTATTCAAGTTTGCCACTACTTGTCACTATATGGTCTACTCATCTCGAACTTTTCCACATTTGGCCTATATTGTTTTTGTTGATTGTGGAGTAGGATCTCCAAATAATGCATTGATTTAAACCCATTCATGATGCATGGGTGTCTAATATATAGAGTACATCATTGTCTTACGTCTATTCATTGATATGAAGGAGGCCCCTTGTAGGTCGCATATATGGGGTGTCTAGATCTAGTTCATTTATATTCTTCTACACAATATTTAGTATCTTTTATTCAATCCTCCCCAATCCTCATAACTTTGCAAGATGTGATTTCTATTGTAATTTTTAAGTGACAATTTTATATGTAGATTCAAACACCTTTAGGCTTCTCTTCCTAATTTCAACAAGTCGATTTTGGATTCTTGGAGACCATTTATGTTAGATATGACTGACCTTTACCCTTATGTGAAAGGTTTTTTGTTATGGATTTTAAAACTATGAAGGACAAGGAGGTGGTGTTCAATATTGGGTTTGGATGTGAGGTGAGTATTTCCTTCTATTCATAGAATGTCTCCCTTCCATCAACCCCCTCACTAAAGCCCTTCATTTCCATTCAATTTGAGTATGACTTCCTAAGCTCCCACTTCATTTTTTAGAGTGAATAATCTTTTGAAGATATGGGAAATAATAATTTTCATTTTTTGAAGGTGGTCCTAGCTTCTTCTAACTTTAAACACATTGCATATGCCTATATATTAGTTGACATTAACATCTTGAAGGATTTTCTTAGAGATGTTGTCTTGATTATGGAAGAAAGCCTTGGTCTCAATCAATAAATTTATAGGGTTTTCTCTTCTATTGTATATGGTGATTCAATATTGGCCAAATTTCTATTAATTATCCCCACTTCTATTTCTAGAAGGTGTGCTGAACTATTTTCTATAGTAATGGTCTTCTTGATCACTTGACTTTTGATGAGTATTTTTACTTTACGGATAATTAACCCCTTGAGATCTGTCCAAGAGTAGAACTTTGTAGGGGAGATGGTAGCACTGGCTCCTATAATGGATCCCTTACTTGTAAATGCTCCTTCTGTGTCACCCAAATCTACAATGGCATGTGATATTGTACCTATTTTACCAATAAAGTCTATGCTAGATATGTTTTCTTGTGACAAATGTTCTCCTTAATTGCAAGCTGTGTCAAAGGTAGAGGTTTGTCCTTCCCTTTCTTGATATGAAGATATGGATAAAGTTGATGTTACATATGTTTCCTCATAATAAGATGTATCTTGAATTTTGACTTATGGAAAGATGAAAGATCTACCCAAACATGGGTCCAATGCTCATACACGAATTCAAGATGTTTTCCTAACAAAGGAAGGAGTCTAACAAAGGAAGGAGTCTAGCATTATGTAGAATGTTGACACTTTAGTGTAAATATTTTATGTGTGCTTGATGTTATCATAAGTAATTTATTAAAATGTAACTTATTTGATTGTTTTTTTTCATTGATCTATTATCCCTTTACTGATATCTTGATGGGTTTGAATTTTAATAAATTCATTTTCTGCTATTTACAGTATAGCTTTCTGTATTAGAAAACTGTAAACTCCATCCAAGCCATACCATAGCATGGAAAACTGTTCATATGGTTGAGTTTGAAGAAGAGCTATCAGCATGCATTGAAGTGTGATCAGCCAAACTTTTCAACATTCTTCACCTTCAATGTCATGTTCGCAAAGTGATATTTCCTAGCGTCTGTTTCTGAGAAAAGACACGTCTCCGTGTCGTTCACGTCTGAGAACCTTGTCGTCGAATAAGAAACAGACAACATACGACCGAGCATGTCGGGATAATCTTTTGCCCATGTGAGAATGCCCCACTTAGTGTTACGTTTGTGGTGGTCTCTATCAGAAAAAAGCAGTGTGTTTTGTGACCTTATTCTTGATATAATTACCGAGTGGTGAGCATTTGTTTTGTAATGTGAGAAAATTATTTTGTTGTTTGGTTGGTTAATGAGTTGTGGTTGTGAGTGAAAGGTAGATTAGATGTTGAGAATTCATTTTGATTTCTTCTTTGTCTTTTATTAGGTGTATTTACAATTAACAAAGATTAAATTGAATTCGTTTATTAAAATAAATGTTCATTAAATATTGATGAGTAAAAATTTGTTTTGATAGAGTTTCTGTAGTTCGATTGGATAATTTCATTTGTAGCGTTAGTCTTAGTAAAATTGTAAAGAGGGAGATAATAGACCTTAGGATGGAATAAGAAAGGAGTATAATGTTCAAATGGTGATTTGAGGCAAAAGGAACTTATAAGGATATGACTTGTAAATGGAAAAACACTTACCACACAAGTGAACAATATTCTAGTTTCATTAAAATATCTTGTTAAATGCATCCCTTTTTATAAAAAGTGTAGGTTTACTTAATTCGGTGTCTCACCTAAGTGTTGGAGTGAATAATACTATAAAACTGAGGGTTTATCGCTTTGTGGTTGTCGGGGGGAACTGCCATAATTTTTTCACTATTGCCTATGGCTGATGCTTGTTTTTATAACTATGTAGGTGTACATCATATGGGTGACTATGTTGTTGAAACTAGGACCTTAGAGTTTTCCCTCGACTACCCAAATAGGTAGTTTTTTTCAACAAGACATAAGTTCTAACTAGTGGACCAGGTTTTCACAAATGAGATAACATTAAAAATATGGTTCCATGTGCTTACCAATAGTACAAGTAATTTTTCTAGAATTTTCCACAAGTAGATTGTATTGCTCATTGAAGTCAATTTTTCTATTTTGGAACGCTAAGCTTATAATATTTTTCCATGATCTCCACTTCTTTACATTTTTTTCATCATTAGAAGGGCATTAAGGAGCTCTATCATGATGCCCATGTTCTTTTTCCAATTTTAATTACAAGTATATTTTATTTAGTTATTTTCATATGGAATTGAAATCAATCTTTCAGATATCCTAACTTCTAGAGAGGCTCTATATTTTTGGAAAGATTTCATTTGTAGTAGAAGTCATATTTGGGAGGTTTCATATTCATCTTCAGGGATTCAATGTTTGTAATATTGTCAAGTAGATAGTCCCGATAAGCACCAAAAATGGATGACTGGCCATGTGAGAGTGCCCCACCTAGTGCTACATTTGTGGTGGTCTCAAGCCTTCACTACAAGGATGGAATTCTATCAAAAAAAAGCAAGGTGTTTTGTAATCTTATTCCTAATCTATTATTACCAAGTGGCATTAATTGTGAGAAAAGTATGTGTTGTTTCGTTGCTTGATGGGTCATGGCTATGATTGAGAGCTAGATTAGATGGTAGTTTTGTATTCAATTTAATTATGTTGATTAACATTATAATTGTTAGAATTATTTTTGATCTCAAGTTTGACTTTTATTAGTTACATTTGTGATTAATATAAATGAAGTTGACTTCATTCATTAAAATAAATATTGATTAAATATTGATGAGGAAATGATTTGCTAGTAAAAGCTCTTTTTAGTTTGATTGGTTGATATTGATTTCAATAGTCAAATTTCAAATGTAGTAGATAAAATTATGTATGTAAAATGAGAGTTGTAACAATTTCAACTTTTCATTGACATAATAAATTATGTAAATTCATATGCTAACTAGATTATATATGTATATATAAAATTTCAAAAATAATTGTTAAATATAATATTCAGAATCTAAAACAACTTAACAATGTCTTTGAAAAAGAAAAAAGAATTCCATGAAATGGTTGATAGCCAAAACATGATCGAGGGGAGAAATTGACAGACAAGCAACACAAAAGGATAGTATTACAACACCAAATTTTGGAAAGCAAAGAAGGTAAGAGAAACATGTGAAAGCATTATGCTTCCCTTTGAGAGTCTTAGTAGCATTGTAAAGAGGGAGATAGAAGATCATAGTATGGAATTAGGAAGAAGTATAATGTTCAAATCGTTATTTTAGGTAAAAGAAGTAAAAGGATATGACTCACAAATTTAGGAAAATAGTTACCATGCATGTGAAGAATATTCTAGTTTTCACTCAAATATGTTGTTAAATGCATCTTTTTTTATTGAAAGTGTAGGTCTACTTAATTTGGTGTCCCACCTTGGTCTTGAAGTGAGCGCAGGTGATTTTTATAGAATTTTCCACTACTAAATTTTATTGCACATTGAAATAAATTTTCCTGTCTTGGAACAATGGTCTTATAATATTTTTCTATGCTCTCCATTTTTTCGCATTCTTTTTGGAATTCGAGAGGTATTAAGCAGCTCTATCATGGTACCCATGTTCTTTTTGCAAGTTCAATTGCAAGTATATTTATTTTTAGTTTTTTGACCATATGGAATTGAGGCAGACTTCTCAAACATCCTAACTCCTAGACAGGTTCTACGTTTCTTGATGTACCATCCTAAATTGTAGGCACCTACAACTAGATGCCTAGTTAGGTCCAATTTTAGTGTTTTTGGGCTTCCATGTTCATTATGCTTGACCCAACCCTAATTGTTATTCATTCTTGCATTTTCTCTGCAATAAAGAAAAACCCCAAACCTAATTTCCAAACTTTTAGGGCTAATAGGTCAACCTAGTTAGCCTATTCCCCAAGGTTTGCCCAAAAATTTTAATCAAGATTCGATGTTGACAGTTAAGAGGGAAATTTAAAATCTCAGTAGTGATCTCCAAGTTTTGAGCTCCAAAATTCATTTAAGGGGCATATAAGTAACCTACCTCTCCTCATTTATACAAAAGACAAGAATCACATCAAAGAAAAAGCAAGCTCTCTCCAACAAATTTGCATCCCAAGCATCCTAAGGTAGATTGCAAATATCCAATGCAACATTTGGAGGAAATCTTCTCCATTGAAGAAAGCTTCCCTCACTTATTGAAGGCCAATAAGAGGAGATATCAATCATATTGAAGATCCTTGTTTCAAGTACACAAATATCAATGTAAATTGATTTCTTGTCAAGAGAATAGTCATCAAACATAAAAACATTAGACATTAGGAGTATTTGTAGATATATGAATTTGGGAAAGGCATCCTTGATTCTTGGGTACATTTCATGATTATACAACAACATTCAAGACAAAATTAGGAGAATCATTATAGAAATTGTGACATCAAGTCCATTTGTGAAGGTATAAGCATTTACATTTTAGATCTAGCATCTACTTAATATTAGCAAGTTTTGTGTCCATGCATATTTCATTTAAATTTATAGGTTGATTCATCAACTGGGGTTTTCTTGAGGAAAACCACTTTCTACATAATATTTCCTTTCTTTTTTATCTGCAAGAATAGGTAGTACAAATTTGGGGACTGGATTTTAGAAGTTCATGACCTTAGCTACAATTGATAACTAAAATCATTGAAAAGTGTAGGGAACAAGTCAACCCAATGGACCTAGTCCCAAGAACAACTTGACTAGGTTGGCACAGTTCCCCCCAAAAAGCTTCAAACTAACTTTATGAGTTAGTTATAGTCTATAGGCTCTATTTCTAGTTACAGAGTTGATCTATCTATTTTTTATTAATTTATTCATTTTGAAGTTCATCTTTTTATTCTTTCTAGTCTTTAATCTTACCTTGGTTCAATTAAATTTCCATAACCAACCTCGATTACAATGAAGGATTATTGCACTCACACTATTGTTAAGCTTACTTGAGCCTAGTGGGTCATCTTCCTTCGAAAGAAACCAAGGTTGTTTTCATGTCATATTAAGGAGCCATATTAGAGCCTCCTAGTACCATCAACGCTATTTTTTTGTGTTATACTTAGAAAGGTTTCATTTGCAAACTTAGTCATATTTGGTAGTTTTCATATTCGTGTTGAGGGTTTCTATCTTTGTAATTTGAAGAAATACCTTAATTTGTAATGGATTTTTGATTTCATCCTTCTCTAATAATCATTTAAAAGGAAAAATAAGAAATCATAAATTTCTTAGATGGATTAATTTTTTTTCCACATTTGTATAATATAGTTCTTTCTTATAACACACATGGAAATAATGTCTAACCATTTTTTGTTAAAGTTTAGAGAGATAGACCTATAAAACCTATTGATCATGAATCTATAACTTACACCTTCATAATAGGGCACCTTCCAATCGTGTATGACATTTTTAGGCCCAAATTGTAGCTATAAATTCTTTTCTACCTCCTCTTTCTGGATTTAATCTACTACATTTGTTTTCTATTATATATTTCACTATTATTGCTACAAGTTTTCACTTTCTTATTTTTTAGCCTAGATCTAAAATGTATACTTCACAATCTGAATTCATTGGATTAAATCTATAGAGTTCAAGTGTCTAGCTCTTAGTTTTAGACTAAAGTTAGGCCTGTTTGTGTTGCAATTCTATGCCATAGACATTTGAGTTCATTTTTATCCATAGGCCTATGATCTCATTTCTATACATATCAAATATAATCCTCACTTTTTGGTGCCTCTTTGTTTCTTCATAGCTTTATTTTAAGTTTTATACGATGATGATGTCTATGGATTCTATTTTAGTTTTTTATTTTGATCAGAATGTTTAGTTATTTTTCCACTCTTTAGGAGTAGATTATGCTCTCATATTTTTACATAGGAGCTGAGAAACATTTTAGGATACATTTTTCTAGAGGGTGGAGGCTTAATATGCATTACTATGGAACTTTTAGCCACTATAAATTGATATATGATTGTTTGGTTCCTAGCTCTTGCAAGGTATTCTATAAATAAGAGAATGTTGAGAAATTAGTTGTCTCAATGTTGTAAAAATTTTAAAATTATTTATTTACTATTTTTAAATTTTCATTAATTATTCAAAGTGGTGAATACAATATATACCACTTTAACTAATTCTAGTTCATCAAAATGGGGCATGAGATTTGAGCTGAAATATGCATCACATGTTGATGTACTTAAAAATGATTATTAGTTGTAAAAAAAAACCTAGTAATACATTATGGAATGAATATTATTAAGCATAGTATTATAGATTCTATGACAAATATAAAATCCAAAAAATGAAATATTCGTCTAAATGTAATGAAAAAAATTTATAACATTTTTTAATAGATTCCTTAGAAGGCAGAAGCTACATATTATTTCTAAACTTTCTATGGGTGTAAGGGCTATAAAATTTTATGTCTCTACTGTTATGACCTATATTTGGGTATGTATGTTGTAGGTTTGGCTTTGTGTTAACACTTTACAATAACATTTTTCAATATCTTGTATGAAATTTCTAATAAATTAAAGCTTGGGAATAATTGTTTGTATGTTGATACTTTAGAAGTAATATATTGAGTTATTTAGAGAGATATGTTTTGCAAAGGTTTTTCATGACATAAATCATAATGTTAAATTTTATTGCTTATTGTTGAATTTCTATGTATTTTTTAATCTAGATATGTTAATTTTTGTTCAGATTTAAAGTTATTTGCACAACACTCTTCTTGTGATTTAATGAAGAAATTTGTTTCCATGCACCTTGCTTCCTTACAATGAGAGACAAGGATCTCATCAATCAACATAATCACTATTTACTCTTGGAGCCCAATTATCTTTAGATGTATAAAGAGTTTTGTGTTTGACTTTTTTAGTGGCTACTAGATATGTAATTGTTGGTGAATTTTTAGCACATATTAATAAGTATTAGAAGTAAAAAATTCTAAGAAGATTCTATTGTTGTCATAAAAAGATGTTGGCTAATTGATGAAAAATGACATGGTTGCATCTTTGAGAGAAACTACTAAATTTAATAGTAGCCTTGAGAGAGAAATCAAAGGAATTCACTTGCACATCAAATTAAGATGTCTTTAATACACCATTTATAATCAATGGCACTACCTTGATGTAATCCTTACCATCCAGATACACACATCATAGACATCATGTGAATTAAATTACATTTAAATAAAATTTATGTACTCTTATAAATGTGATCAAAAATTTATATATAATATTAATATTCAAATTATAATATATTATTAAAAAATTAAAGAATTAATATAAATATATTAAAAATTATATTCTATAATAAAATTTGAGTAAAAATACTAGACTTATATATTTATATAAGATTATAAGATTCTAAATTAAAAAAAAAATGTATCCATTAATACATCTCCCTTATCCCTTATTATTTTCCTAATATAATTTATTTATTGTAATATTGTTATCAAGATTCAACTGTGTAGTGTTTTTGAGTCAAACTCATTGAATCAAATAATTTATTTAACTATTAAATTTTAAATTTTTTAAATAAATAAATTGAAAATCAATACATTTTATTAACAAGATTCTTATTTAATTTTTTTATAACTACAAACTCCTCACATCAACAAAAGTTGTATTATTTTTTATTAAGTTGACAACATCGATTGCTAGTAACAACCAAAACCCAAACATAAGTGAATAAATGAAAAATGATCAACCGTTCAAGAAAATTTTCTTGATGCTTAAGCATTGTTAAAAATATTGAGATTTCCCCCAACAGATTGGTTGTGGTGTTAAGCTTCTATAATTAAAATTGTGATTTCTACTTTATATATTTTCTTTATGACAAATGAGTCGGTCCCAATAACATAACAAAAAGGGTTAAAGAAAAAAATTGCTATTTTTGAAGATCTAGTAAGTCTGGATATTAAACAGATAGTTGTAGATATACAAAAAAACAATCTGAACCCACAATTTAAACAAAAATTTGATTCCTTTATAAATATCCATTCGGAGTCGGGTGATTTGAACAAGACATGAGTGCAGTATATATTTTATAGGTGAAAATATTCAAACATTGAGTTTTATACAAATATTAATGTTAAGCCTATTTAACAAACATGTTCTCACTGAGCAAAAATTTTAATCTCAAAGACAAAATGTTAATCTCAAAGCCAAACTCATTCAAAATTTTAATCTATTATAGAATATTCTAATCTCAAAGCCAAAATGTTACATGATAGTGCGTCTCTACCACCAAGTAGCAAATCTTTATGGTAGGTTGACATTAAATCCAAGTTTTTCATCTATTCAAGTTTATTGTAGTAGGATTGAGGCACTGAGCACTGTAGTTCTAGGTTTTTCATCTATTCAAGTTTGTCACTACCTGTCATTATATACTCTACTCATCTACAAATTTCCCACATTTGGCCTATATTGTTTTTATTGATTGTGGTGTAGGATCTCCAAATAATGCATTGATGCATGGTTGTCTAATCTATAGAGTATGCCCTTTTCTTATTTGTGCTAATTCATATGGAGGAAGCCCCTTTTAGGTCACATATATGGGGTCACCCATAGCTATAGTTCATTTAGATTCTTCTACACAATATTTTGTATCTTTTATTCAATCCTCTCCTATCCTCATATCTTTGAAAGATGTGATTTATATTATAATTTTTTTTTAAAGTAAAAATTTTATATGTAGATTCAAGCACCTTTAGCTTTCTCTTCCTAACTTGAACATGTGGATTTTTGAGTCTTGGAGACCACTTATGTAGGATATGATTGACCTTTACCCTTATGTGAAAGATTATTTGTTATGGATTTTAAAACCATAATGGACAAGGAGGTGGTATTGAATATTGGGTTTGGATGTGAGGTGAGTGTTTTGTTCCATTAACACAATGTCTCCCTTCCATCAACCTGCTCACTAAAGCCCTTAATTTCCTTTCAATTTAACCATGACTTCCTAAGCTCCCACTACATTTGTTTGAGTGAATAATCTTTTGAAGATATGAGAAATGATAATTTTCATTTCTTGAAGGTGGACCTAGCTTCTTCTAAATATAAACACATGGCATATGCCTATATTTTAGTGTACATTAACATATTAAAGGATTTTATTAGAGATGTTGTCTTGATCATGGAAGAAATCCTTGTTATCAATCAATCAATTTATAGGGTTTTATCTTCTATTACATATGGATATTCAATATTGGCCAACTTTCTATTAATTATCACCACTTCTATTTCTTGAAGGTGCGCTGAAATATTTTCTACACTGATGGACTTCTTGATCACTTGACTTTTTATGAGTTTATTTACTTTATAGATAATTAACCCCTTAAGATATCTCCAATAGTAGAACTTTTGAGGGGAGATGGTAGCACTAAATCCTATAATGGATCCCTTACTTGTAAATTCTTCTTCTATGTCACCCAAATCTACTATGGCATGTGATACAATACCTATTTTACCAAGAAATTCTATGCTAGATATTTTTTCTTGTGATATGTGTTCTCCTTAGTTACAAGTTGTGTCGAAGGTAGAGGTTTGTCATTCCCTTTCTTGATATGAAGATATGGATAAAGTCTATGTTACATATGTTTTCTCGTAATAAGATGTATCTTGAATTTTGGCTCATACAAGGATGAAAGATCTACCTAAACATGCATCCAATGCTCATACATGAATTAAAGATGTTTTCCTAACAAAGAAAAGACTCTAGCATTATGTAGAATGGTGACACTTTGGTGTCAATAGTCTATATGTGCTTGACGTTATCATAAGTAATCCATTAAAATGTAACTTATTTGTTTTTTTTGTTATGATGTATTATCCATTTACTGATATTTTGATGTGTTTGAATTTTAATAAATTCATTTTCTTCTATTTGAGTATAGCTTTTTGTATTAAAAAATGTAAACAAAGCCACTTTCACCTTCAATGTCATGTTCACAAAGTGATATTTCCCAGCGGCTCTTTCTAAGAAAAGACACGTCTTCGTGTCATTCACGTTTGAGGAAATTGAAAATTTGGCATCAGACTTGTCATCGAATAAGTCGGCATGATCATATGTGGAGAAGCAAACAACACATGAAAGTGAAATTCAGGATAACCTTTTTCCCATGTGAGGTGGTAAAACAAGTCATTTGTCTTTTTTGACCATTTTTATAACAAAGTTTATTGTGTAAAAGCCAAGAAAATTTGCAGAGTCCATAGTATACAAAGACTATTGTGTAACAAGAAAGAATTTTCTAGAGTCTATAATATCTTGACCCAAACATAAGTCTAGTCTAGTCAAGAAATTGAATGTTCTCACATGCTAAGTAAATGTGTAGAAAATTAGCATCAACCTACTCTTTTAGACAATTTACTATGTGGGTAAAAATTTCATGTATGAGATGATGAAAATGTAGTGAATGTTAGGTAGGGTTGACATTCTTGAAGTATGTGAGGTCAACAATCTATTCAATTTTGTCACTACCTATGACTATATCGTGGGAGCAAACTGCCAGCTTCATTGGAATTGTTTGGCTAGGTAAACGCTAGTGGATACATTTTTTTTCTTGCGTAGCATCAAGAATGTTCTGGTGCATATCGGTGCATGTCGGGCAGAGATTTTTGTTGAGCGATATCTCAAAGCTCATAAGGGATATAAGAGATCTATGTAGTGCACAAGGACCATCTTGGGTATTTATAAAAGCACATGGATAAGTTCTAGGAGATTCCACTCAGATTCTATTTGGCAACCTGCTCTCAGTTGGTGCAAAAAGTTGCATTTTTGCTTAGTTGAAAGTTTCTCAATGTTGCATCTTTCAAACTATTTTTTGTTGGAGCAAACCATTAGATCCATCGGCTCTAGTGTGCTAGGTAAACACTAGTGGATACCCTTTTTTTGTTTTTTTTTTCCTTGTGTAGCATCAAGAACATTCTGGCGCATGTCAGAACAAAGTGTTTCTAATGTGCACTAAGTCAAATTGGGCAGTGATTTTTGGAGATCAATATCTCAGACCTTGAGAGAGATATCAGAGATCCATGAAGTACATAATGACCATCTTGGGAAGGTCTAAAATTACATGGCTGAATTCTTGGATATTTCACTTGGATTCCATTTGCTGACCCAATCTTGGTTGGTGCAAAAAGTTGCATTATTGCTTAGTTGAAAGTTTCTCAATGGTGCATCTTTCAAGCCGTTCATTGTGGGATAAAACTGTCAGCTCCATTGGCTTCAGTTGGCTAGGTAAACACTATTGGATACCTCTATTCTCTTTCATAGCATCAAGAACATTCCTGCGCATGTCAGACTAAAGTGTTCCCAAGGTGCACAAAGCCAAATTAGGTAGCGATTTTTGGAGAGCGATATCTCAGACCTCGTGACAGATATCAAAGATTTGTGAAGTACAAAAGGACAATAATGGGAAGCTCTACAAGAAAATGGATCATTTCTAGGATATTCCACTTGGATTCTATTTTGCAACCCAATCTCGGTTAGTGCAAAAAGTTGTATTGTTGCTCAGTTGAAAGTTGCTCAATGGTGCATCTTTCAAACCATTCATCGTGGGAGTAAACCATCAAATCCTTCATCTCTAGTTGGCCAGGTAAATGCTAGTGGATACCTTTTTTCTCTTGTGTAGCATCAAGAACATTTTGGCACATGTTGGACCGAAGTGTTCCCACGGTGGACCAAGCCAAATTGGGCAGCAATTTTAAAAGATTGATATCTCAGACCTCATGAGAGATATTAGAGATCCATGAAGTGAAAAAGAAAATTCTTGGGAAGGTATAAAATCATGTGGTTAAGTTATAGGAGATTCTACTCAGATTCCATTTGGTGACCTGATCTCAGTTGGTGCAAAAACTTGCATTGTTGCTCAGTTGAAAGTTTCTGAATGGTGCATCTTTCAAACCATTCATCATGGGACCAAACCATTACTTCCATCAACTCTAGCTAGCCAGGTAAATGCTATTGGATACATTTATTCTCTCATGTAGCATCAAGAACACTCTGAAACATGTTGGACCAATGTGTTCTTAAGGTGCACTAAGCCAAATTGGCCAACAATTTTTGGAGAGAGATATCTCGGACCTTGGTTTAGGAGAACCTAGGCGAACTCCCATTCTCAATTTTGGTTGTGTCTTTTACTGATCATATTCAAGTCATGTTTATTTTTTTAGACCTTAGAAGGTCTTTTGAGTTTGTTCCTAGCTGGATTTGACTAGGATCAATCCAACCTAGTTGATTTTTATTTTGATAGTGTTTAGTGCTAGAAAACTGAAAAAGTGAAAAATTGGGTCTAAAAGCCTTCAAGGCTTAGGAAGGCTTGGAAATGTGCCTAAAATGGCCTCTATGATGTTTATACATCATTTAATATAGGTTATATGTCATTAGGTTCTGATTTAGGTAAAAATGTAAAAGTTATCAAAATGTTGTCATGACAACATTTGCAACTTTTCAAAGTTGCATGACATCATTGGCAAGATTGGATTCCCTTCGATGTTTGATGATGGGTAGTTGTTGTAACTACCTAAAAACATGGGTAAAAAATAAAATTCCATGAGGATTCCCATTTACCGAGGTTGGCTAAGGTGGAAAAATAATTTGAATTGTCTGAAGTTACTCTGTCCATTGGTCTTGTGCCTTGTGAATGCTTTTTGATAGTTAGTGTTTTTAGATGGATTGAATAGAAATATTTTGTGTTGGATTAATGTAGTAGGAATAGTTAAAACATCTTTTCTTTTGGTTTGAATATTCTAGGAGTTCATTAAATTAGTTTTGTAAATTCTTGTCTAGTTTAGCAGTTTGCTAGTGTTGACAGAACAATTTAGTGTAAAATGGCTCCCCCATAGATCTCCACCGTGCATTTCATCACGAACATGAGGGATATGGTAGGGGAGCCCTTTTATAGTATACATATTGAGGGAGGATCTTAGAGAAGCATTTTAAACAATTTTAATGGCAAGCCCTAGGTGATTCAGAGAATCCAGTTAGGAGTATACCAGTAAACTAACGATGTTTGAATGCAGGGATGTAATTGCAAGAATGAAACCAAGCATGGTTTTGTAAGAAATGAAGTCACACAGACACCTCCTAGAAAGATCATGCCTTTACCAATCCATTGGGATATGGTTCCAAGTAGAAATCACAAAACTGCAAAATAATAGCCCTATTGACCCTATTTCCCCTTAATTCTAGGTATCCACTATATGGAGAACTTAGAACCCTAAGACCTAAAAAATATCTCATCTAGGAAAAGGGTATTAGAATATCAACTTTTTTTTTTTTTTGGGGGGGGGGGGGTGNGGGGGGGGTTGTTTGGGATTATTTTGAAAGAAGTGAGAAAATCTAATCAATTAGGGATAGAAGCAGCATTAGGCCTAAAAGATCAAATTCACTAAGGGTCTTGAAATTGATTGAGAAAGTCTTGATACCCTACCCTAATGGGATCAAGTGGAGCTCGATAATTTGTTGAAGAATGGATTACACACCCTACAAAAAAAATTTAAAAGGAAGAAATCAAAAGGCACTTGGATTCATCCAAGAAGGAGTATAGGAGAGTAGTGAACTTTTTAGTAGATACCCCAAGGTGAAGCACAAAGGATATCATCTCCTAGAGAGGTGTTGGAGAATTTCTAATTTAGATAATGAAGGAATTGGAAGATCCTAGAAGGAAGCTAAGGGTCTTGGGAAGACTAGGAACAATTACTATCCTAGTAGGCTTGTGCAAGCACACTTGGGAGTTTCTATCAGATTGGTAGTAGAGCCAATAAAATTTGGCTTGTGGTGAATGTTTCAATGAGAAAAGTCAGTAGGAGAGTCTAAAATGGTGACAAATTCAGAAATTGCAAAGAAAGTTGATGAGAAAGAAGAAGAGAATATGTTTCTCAGAGATAGATTGGCCCAGTTAGAACATAAATTGGACCAAGTAGAAGAGAAGGCTGATAAAGTCATGGATAAAGTTGAAGGCAAGAGTAAAGATATAGCCATAGATGATGAGGTCCATGAACCATACCCTATCCTCACCAAAGAACCCTTTTTGAAAGCCTTAAAAGTGTTAAGGGGAAAGGCATTAGAAGGAATCTCAATCTTTAGTGGGAAAATGGTACCAAAAGTAGTCCTAGATTGGATTAAAGGACTTGAAAACAACTTTGAGTGTGATGGGATAATAGAAGCCCAAAAGGTAAAAGTGGAAAAGGAAAGACTTAGATGGTCTCCACTCACTTGGTGAAAATTCATCCAAGATGAGACCTAGAGAGAGAAGGAAAGAAAACCATAGCCACTTGGAAAGCTATGGTAGCCAAAATCAGAGAGGCATATGTGCCAGAAGATTATGAAATTCAGTTGAATAAGAAAAGGAAAAGTTTAAGGAAAAAGGAATTGGATGTCAACTCTTACACTGAGGAGTTTCAAAGGTTGTGTATGAGGTCAAGAGTTATAGAATATGAAAGTGTGAAGGTAGCTAAACACATCAATGGTCTAAGATGGACTATTCAAGATGAGTTGAGTCTCCTGACTCCTACTACAGTCCAAAGATGCCACCAAATTTAAGTTAAGGTGGAAGAAAAATTGAAGAATAAATAGGACACACACAATACCATAGGCAGAGGAACAGGGACAGATGACAGAGGCCAAAGAAGTTGATATGGTGGTAGAATTTTAGATTCCAAGACTCAAGGAGAGAGTAAGTTGATAGAACAGTAAGAGGGAAGCTCAAACATAGGAGGATTCAATATAGGAAGAGGCTCTAATAGTAATTGAAGAGGAAGAATAAATAGCCAAGGAAGAAGTTCTTACTTTTCAACCATGAAATGCTATCATTGCACAATCAAATGGGACATCCTTCCTATAGGTGTCTAGAGAAAGGATCTACTTCCCAAGGGAGTGATAAGAGAGTCAATTTTGTTCAAGAATAATCTAGTGGTGGTAAAAAAAAACCTGAAGTACCCCTAGAGTCAGAAGAGGGAGAAAATATGATGATAAGGAGAACACCGATTAAAGAACAAGTGAAAGAAGAACCAAGCCAGAGAAGATCACTATTCAGAGTGAAATGCAAAATAATGGGCAAAGTGTGTAATATTATCATAGACTCAGGGTCTACTGACAATATTGTGTCAGAGGAGGCAGTTAGTAAACTAAAAATTAAAAGGATTCCACATAGTAATCCATACAAGGTTACTTGGTTGAACAAAGGAAAACATGTCCTTGTGAATGAACAAGCATGGATGGACTTCTCTATTGGAAGGTACAAAGACAAGGTACTATGTGACATCCTACCTATGGATGCATGTCACCTTTTATTAGGAAGGCCATGGTAATTTGACACACAAGCCATGCATAATGGAGCCAAGAATGCATATTATTTCAAGAAATATGGTGTGACTTTCAAAATATAGTCATTGTTGGAAGAAGGAGAAGTGAAGCCCATGGGACCTAATGTTCTATTGGTGAGTGAAAAGGAGTTCCTAGAAGCTCTAGAAGAAGGAGAGGGAGTAGGATATGCTTTGGTTTCGAAGCCAAAGGAAGAAGATGTAGAAAAGACAACCAAGAAGAGAGAGATTCCTATAGAAGTTTGTATGTGCAGGATCATGGTATGCCAAACTAGGCCCTTAAGTGGCAATGAAAATTTAGAAAACCAGGGTTAGGAAACTTGATGAAATTTTTTGAGGAAGTTATCAATATTATATAAAAAATGTGTAAGAAGAGATTATGTAGAAAATTGAATTTAATTTCTAAGATACTATCCCCTTTTAAAAAAATAATATTCTATATGGCAAAATTGCAAATTTCAATGCAGTAGTATGAAAAGTTTAGAAAAAAAAGATAAGAAGTAGGTGTATGTCTGACCACCTTAAACACAATCAAATGATAATATCATTTTACAATATTATAGATATTAGTAGACTCATGTTCGGATGTGACACATTATTTTGTAATTCTTTATCAAGTAAATAACTAATTATGATTTTTCTACATCAAATTTTCCAAAATATAAAAATCGCGTGTCTGACCACCTTAACTTTTTATTTTTTTATTGTAGTAATAAATGAATAGAATGTGACTCATGTTTTGGATTTCAGAAATATTATACCATTTGAAAGTTATAGCTATTTTTCAACCAGTCTATCAGTGAGGACTAAAAAGATAAGAAGTACATGTATGTCTGACTACATTAAACACAATCAAATGATAATATTTTTTTACTACATTATAGATATAAGTAGTAGACTCATGTCCAGATGTGACACATATTTTTTTGTAATCTTTTTCCAAGTAGATAATTAATTATAATTTTTCTTCTACAACTTCTCCAAACTATAAAAAATCTCATGTCTAACCACCTTAACTTAGTCTAAACTTCATTAAATTGAAAAAAAAATTTCTTATAGTAGGAGAAGCACAGAATGTGACATATTTTTCAGATTTAAAAAATGCTATACAATTTGAAAGATATAGCTATTTTTCAATCAGTCTACCAATCAAGACTTATTTTTCACATTGCCACTTTTTGGAATACCATGATCTTGCACATACCCAAGTACAAGAGTTGCTTAAGGAGTACAAAGACATTGTAAGTAATGGACAACCAACAAGCCTACCCCCTAAGAGAACTATTAGCCACAAAATAGAATTCATTCTCAGGGCTAACCTACCTAATAAAGCTACCTATAAGATGACCCCTCAACAAAATGAGGAAATTGCCAAGAAAATCCAAGAGCTCCTAAACCAAGGCCTCATTAGAAAGAGTATAAACCCATGTGATCTTCCCACTGTCTTAGCACCCAAAAATGGAGGAACTTGGAGGCTGTGCACTGATTTTAGGGCCATTAATAGAATCATAATTAGGTATAGATTCCCTATCCCTATGATAGAAGACCTAGTGGACTATTTAGGAGGAGCAAAGTAGTTTACTAATATTGACCTAAAGAGTGGTTATCATAAAATTAGGGTCAAGGATGGAGATGAATGGAAGAATGCCTTCAAAACCATAGAAATTTTATATAAATGGCTTGTGATGCAATTTGGGCTATCAAATTCCCCGTCCGCATTCATGAGGCTGATGAACAAAGTTCTCAAGGAATACATTGGTAAGTTTTTTGTAGTATATTTGGATGATATCCTAATATTTAGTATAACTAAAGAAGAACATCTAAGGAATCTTCAAATTTTGTTTAAGAGACTGCATGAAGAAAAGCTAATGATCAATCTAGATAAGTGTGAGTTCTTAAAGCAGGAGCTAGTGTATCTTGGTTTTGTGTTTCTCAAGGAAACCTTAAGATGGATCCAAGCAAGGTAGAAGCCATCATCAACTAGCGTACCCACAAAACTACAAAAAAGGTGAGTAGATTTCATGGCTTAGCTCAATACTATAGGAAATTTATTAAGTAGTTTAGTGTAATCTATGCTCCTATGTTGGATACCATAAAAGGTGGGATAAAGATCAAATTTGTATGGAATGAGCAAGATAACCAAAGATTTGAGTTGTTGAAAAATAAGATTGTCACTCAACCTATCTTAACACTACCAAGTTTTGAGAGACCCTTTAGAGTTGAGTGTGATGCTAGCAATGTTTCCATAGGGGTTGTCTTAAGCCAAGAATGAAGGCCAGTGACTTTTCACAGTGAGAAGCTCAGTGATGCAAAGAGGAAGTAATATTCATATGACTTAGAGATGTATTCTCTAGTCCAAGGACTAAGTGGAGGAACTATTTGATTCCAAGGAATTTTTTGTGTATTTAGACAACCAAGCACTAAGTTTTCTGAACTCCCAAGATAGGCTCAGTCACAAACAAATGAAATGGGTGGAGTACTTGTAGGCATACACCTTCAACATCAAGCATAAGAAAGGATTGCAGAACAAAGTATTTGATGCACTTAGTATGAGACTTTTGACAGTACAAGAAGTACAATTGCAGAGAATATGCATTGAGATTTTCAAGGACTTGTATGCAGAGGATGATGACTTTGTAGAGATATACAAGGTATGTAAAGAACATAAGAATCATTTCCATGGATATTTTTTTGATTATACATTGCAGAGTGATTTGTTATTTAAGGGAAGTCAGTTATGTATCCCTAGGGGATCAACTAGGGAAAATCTAATTCAAGAGAAGCATAACGGGACACTTAATGGTCACTTTGGAGTCAATAAGACCTAAGAGTTAGCACAGAGGTTTTTTTTTGGCCTAGAATGAGTCTCAATATCAGAAAGTATGTGGAGTGTTGTGTAGTATGTCAGAAAGACAAGGGCACATCCTCCAATATAGGCCTTTATAAACCTCTCTGCTTTCCATGTAGACCTTTGAAATGCTTGAGCATGGACTTTGTTTTTGGATTGCCAAGGACAAAACAAGGATTTGATAGTATATATGTCATAGTAGAAAGATTCGGAAAAATAACACATTTTGTCACTTGTAAGACTTTACATGATGCTTTTCACATTGCACATCTTTTCTTCAAGAAGGTGCTGAGAATCCATGAATTACCCTTAACCATAGTTTTAGATAGAGACAAAAAATTCATGAGTCACTTTTTGAAGACACTGTAGCAAAAATTGGGAACCAATATATCCTTTAGGTCTGGATATCACCCTCAGACAGATGGTCAAACTGAGGTGATAAATAAAAGTCTAGGGAACCTATTGAGGTGTCTCACTAAGGAGTATGGTCAAGCTTGAGACCAAATATTAGGACAAGAAGAATATACTTACAATGATACAATCAACAGAACCACTATAAGGAGTCCCTTTGAAGTTGTCTATGGACTACACCCTAGAGGGATATTTAAACTCAAAGAGTTAAAGGATGGAGCCAAAGGGAGTGGTTATGTAGAAGACTTTGCACTGTCCATGAAAGAGGTGCATGAATCAGTGAGAAAGACTTTGATAGAGAACACTACAAACATTAAGAAGAAGGTGGATACAAGGATGAAAGAAGTACAATTCTAGGTAGGGGATCTTGTAATGGTCCATTTGAACAAGGAAATGTTATAGGAGTGCCAAACAATTTACAGATGATGAGATTGGGGCCATGTACTATTTTGGCCAAATATGGAAAGAATTCTTATAAAGGTTAACTCCCTGAGGATATTGGTTTGTCTCCAGTCTTGAATATTACAGATCTATTTCTTTATAAGGGACCTACTCCATATCAAGATCATAGTCTTACTGAGGTAATACAAGAAGTGGAGGACCTCAACTTAACCCCTACACCATCCAAGAATGAAGAGAAGGTGATTGATTCTAGGGCCTTGATGAAGACTAGATAGAGGACTTACTATGAACATCTGATAAAGCTGCATGGCAAAGAAGATGCAGAGGCCACTTGGATAAAAGAGACAAAGTTTAAGAAGTTGGGAATTGATTCCAACTTTCTCAATCCAAGGGTGGATTGAAATCTTTTTGTTTGGGGAGAATGGTGCAGGAGCACCTAGAATAACTCATATTATCAATTTTGGTTATGGCTTGTAATGAGCCTAGCCAATGTAGGTGTAGTTTCTTAGACCTTAGAAGGTCTTGTGAGTTTGTACCTAGGTGGATTTCACTAGGATCAATCAAACCTAGTTGATATTTCTAAAAGTGAAAATTTGGGTCTAAAAGACTTCAAGGCTTAGAAGGCTTGGAAATGTTCCTAAAATAGATTTTATGGTGTTTTTAAATCATTTCATATAGGTTAGAGGTCATTAGGTTATGGTTTAGGCAAAAATGTAAAAGTTGTCAAAAAGTTGTCATGACAACATTTGCAACTTTTCAAGGTTGCATGACAACATTGGCAAGATTGGATTCACTTTGATGTTTGATGATGGGTGGTTGTTGTAAGTATGTAAAAGCATGGGGAAAGAATAAAATTCCACAAGGAGGCCCATTTATTGAGGTTGGAAAAGGTGGAGAAGTAATTTGAATTGTCTGAAGTTACTCTGTCCACTATTCTTGTGCTTTGTGAATGCTTTTTGATAGTTGGTGTTTTTAGATGGATTTAATAGAAATATAATGTGTTAGATTCAAGTAGTAGGAATAGTTATAGAAACTTTTGTTTTTGTTTGAAGTTTCTAGGAGTTCATTAGATTATCTTTGTAAATTATTTTCTAGTTTAGCAGTTTGTTGGTGTTGACAGAATAGTTTAGTATAAAATGGCTCTCCCATAGATCTCCAATGTGCATTTCATCACATCCATGAGGGATATGGAAGGGGAGTCCTTTTATAGTATAAATATGGAGGGAGGAGCTGTAAGAAGAAATTTAAAAAATTTTAATGGGAAGCCCTAGGTGAGTCTTGAGCATCTGGTGAGGAGGAATTTGCCAGTAAACTAATGATGTTTGAATGAAGGGGTGTGATTGGAAGAATGAAACCAAGAATGGTTTTGTAAAAATTGAGGTCATACAGACACCTCCTAGAAAGATCATGCCTCAGCCAATCTATTGGGATACATTTCCAAGTAGAAATCACCAAACTGCACTAGAATAGCCCTATTTGCCCTTGATTCTAGGAATCCACTGTATAGAGACCTTAGAACCCTAAGACCTACAAAATATCTTGTGTCTTGGGAAAGGGTATCAAAATATCATATTTTATTTTGGGGCTATTTGGGATTATTTTTAAATAAGTGAGAAAAACTAGTCAATTAGGGCTAGAAGGAGCATTAGGCCTAAAAGACAAAATTCACCAAGGGTATTGAAATTGATTGAGAAAGTCTTGATACCCTACCCTAATGGGATCAAGTGGAGCTCAAGAATTTTTTCATGCATGGATTAGACACCCTGAAAACATTTGTTAAAAGGAAGAGATCAAAAGGCACTTGGAGTCATCCAAGAAGGAGTATAGCATAGTAGTAAAACTTGTTGGCAGATACCCCTAGGTGAAGTAGAAAGGATATCATCTCTTGGAGAGGTGTTGGAGAAGTCCTAAGTTAGCTAAGGAAGGACATGGAAGATCCTAGAAGGAAGATAAGGGTCTTGGGAGGACTAGGAATAGTTAGTCTCCTAGTAGGCTTGTGCAAGCCCACTTGGGAGTTTCGATCAGACCTTGTAAGAGATATCATAGATTAGTGAAGTGCACAAGGATCATCTTGGGAAGGTCTATAAGAAACTAGCTCAGTTCTAGGAGATTCCTCTCAGATTACATTAGGAAAGCGGATCTTGGTTGGTACAAAATGTTGCATTGTTTCTCAATGGTGCATCTTTCAAACTGTTCATCATGGGAGAAAACCATCAACTCTATTAGCTCAGACCAAAGTGTTCCCAAGGTGCACTAAGCCAAAGTGTTCCCAAGGTGCACTAAGCTAAATTGGGAAGCAATTTGGGTATGTGCAAGGCCATGGGGGGCCAAAAAGTGGCGATGTGAAAAAAATCCACTTTTCACTCGTCCAAAAGTGCATGAAAGTGCTTGTTGACTTTTTAGTAGGCCTGGGTGTCAATACACTTGGGCAAACCTAACACCAAAGCACAAGCCTAATCAAGTACATGATTTTTTTGGGTACCCAAAACCTGTGGCATAAATCAAAAACCCGCGGGCCGATTTCCTCATTTCTCTCATCACTTTTGGTTTCCAAAACGGCTAGAAATATCATATACATGATTTTTTCGGGTACCTGATTGCTCCAACAAGAAATTCAACTCCACTGTTTATCCGGTAAGTAAATTCTTATTATGTCTAGATTCATTTTTTTCATTTTCATGTTAAATGTAGTTTTTTTGGTAAAAATGGGGTTTTGTATTGATTCTTTTAATAATATATGAAATCAATTTGAAATTTATATTTGTTTATTATTTAATCAGGCATGGCTAACATCAATGAAGAGAATAACCCTCCCCCACCAAATAATGATCCCCAAAACAATCCAAAACCACTTCAAAACCCTCAATCTTTAGAGGATTTGATACAAGAGAATCTAAACACTATACAAGGCTTCAAAGACACATATAAGAATATACCTATCTTAGCTCCTATGCTTGCCACCCTAAATACCATTGTTGAAAACATTGACACCCTTACGCAGCAACATAATGTTGCTCTTCATTGGCGTGATGATATGCACACCCAATTTGATGATGAACTTGACCATGATGGGATTGCTGCCCTTAATATAACTAAGGAAGATATAGCCTCCCTTTTTGTTAATCCTAAAAATAGATTAAAATTTGACCCCAAAAAGCCAAAATTATCAATAAAATGGTGCACAAACGAAGCAATGCGCACACACTTTTGGGATCGATGGTGGATGGTTTTTGATAAACAACCCCATAGCAATTTGGAGCTCCCTTTCCATTTCATAAAAAAATTGTATGCTGAATTTGTGCTTGGTCACAATGTTAATTATTGGAGCATGAGGCCCAACATGGGCATAGGCGGAGGAGCTTTGTAGACTAGGCCATTTGCCCAGCGCAAAAAGGCCACTACCTTTGTCCCCCCAACTAATGTCGCACCCACTCCTCAAGTGTAGCATCCTGATATCATTGCAGAGGCTACCTCACAGAGTATTAGGGTCATTCACATGCTGAGTGATAAGTTGATCACGCAGACTAGGTCATTGTTGCCTCCTGGTGTGGATCATGCTGGTGCATCGACATCTAGCAGTAGTTCACATGTATGCATGCCCCATTCTTGCATTATGTGCAAGAATTTGTGCTTCAGACCACTTATTGATGCTGATACATATCACTATGTTATTGATGAGGAGGACACAGGAGACAGCTACAGAGGCTACAACACCTCATGGAGCATCAGCGTCTCATGAGAGTGCTGAGGAGGGGTACGCAAAGCGATCGAGTCATGTTGATACGGTAAGAGTAAAAATTATAAATAAATTTGTCACATGACTTATTTAATTTAACAATAATTTATTTATTTAGATTAGTTTTAATGATTGCATGCACTTATGTATATATATTTGGTCTATTTATGTTCAGTTGATGACAAAGGAGGAGTTGAGGCAGGTGGATGACTTGACACTTTCATCTATTTCATTTGGCCTTGACACCTATATGGTATATTATAAATTATGTTCCCATTAGTTTTTTTTATATTATTTGGTGTACATGCTGAAATCTCTATCAATTAGAGCAATAAAATTCATACATTTACTAATATATTGTCATCTTATTGTACTCTTGCAGGTCTCAGCTGATGTTAGTGGGGGGCACAAGGGGGTTCCTTCCTCATGCGTCGACAAATGAAAGGTAATTAATTATTTAAGATTAATTATGCATGTATATGTATTTTACTTGTTTGTGGTAATAAATAATTTACATGCACTTTATTGTATAGGGTGTGGCTCATGACAATGTCTCGACACAGGTTCGGGAGCCTAGGCTCACAGGCATCTCAATTTGGGGTGATAGCCTGATTGTACTTAGATTTGTACATATTGTTATTTGTATTTTGTAACCAGGGATTTTATGATGAAGTACATTTATATATAATTGACTATCTTTTTTACTCTCATAGGTTACTCCTAGTGTGAGAGAGGCCCCACAAGAATCATTCCTATCTTTGTTGACTCATCCCACTATTCCAGAGCAGGGGTTAGTGGACCTAAGTTTTAATTTTAGTTCAATCAATTTGTAATTTTATAGTGTTATCATCCTATTTTGTAAATTTATTACTCTATGTTGCACCTTGGGCCCCTGCACCACTCTACTAATCTCATTATTGCAAATATATATTTATAGGTCGGAGTTGGTATTGGTTGCACTATTTGTTCGCTACCAAAGACTTATGTTAGGACACCTGATCATAGTAGGTGATCGAGAGGCCAGGTACATATTTTTGTATTAAATTATAATTTATAATTAAATTCGTGTTTGAATTATGAATTAAATATATGTACAAATCATATAAACAAAGCAATCTAACTTGGGATTGAACTCATTTTTGATGCAGGATCAATCAGAGCCAAATACTTCTTCAAATAGGCTACATTTTGATGATCCCCCTATGTCATAGGATGTAGTTTTAGTTGTGTTCATTTAGATATGCTACTTGGCACATTTTGAGATGACATATATGCCACATTGTATAGCTTGAAACATTGATTTTGTAGACATTTTGAAATGGCATGTGCCATATTTGTATATGGAGATACTTTTGATACTTTCTATATATAGAACATTTTCATTTTTATGTTATATTTGTGTCATCTTTTTATACACATTTATTATTCATGTATATGTAATTGAATGGTGAAGTTATATCTTGACTATGATTATGATTGTTATGTCTTGAAGTTATATTTGATTATCTTTATGATTTAAATTAGATCTTGTTGAAGTTATATATTTTAATTTGTTCGAATTTGTTATAATAGATGAAATAAATTACCGAGATCACTCAAATTATTCTTTGCTTTGTAACAATACCCAAATTCTTCCTTCAATATTAATTCAACTGACCCTCATTGTAAGTTATGGCATCGAGTGAGTTTGCCTTGCCAAATGGAAATGAAGTCGAAAAGCCCAAAACTGGGAGAGGTTGTTGTAGACCTTGGAAACATGAACTCGTAACCCCTGACAATTTGTGGATACCTCTTACGAGGTTCAAGATATGAGTTTTGGAAAATCACTGCCTAATCGTGCTTAGTGCACCTTGGGGACACTTGGCTCAAGCGTAGTCGCGAGTGTTCCAGTGACTCCATGTGTGGAATGGGGTTGTCACTAGAATTTACCTAGCCAATCGGAGCTGATGGAGTAGACGATTCATTGCCAGGATGGACGGTTTGAAATATACACTACGGAGCTACTTTCAATTGACCCTCTTTGCAAGTTTTGGCATCGACTGAGATTGCCTTGCCAAACGGAAATGATGTCGAAAAGCCCAAAACTGGGATAGGTTATTGTAGACCTCAGAAACCCAAAATCATAACCCCTAATGGTTTGTGGATACCTCTTACGAGGTTCAAGATAAGAGCCTTGGAAAATTACTGCCCAATCATACTTAGTGCACCTTGGGGACACTTGGCTCAAGCGTGGTCGCAAGTGTTCCAGTGACTCCATGTGTGGAATGGGGTTTTCACTAGAATTTACTTGGCCAACCAGAGTTGATGGAGAAAACAATTCATTGCCAGGACAGATGGTTTGAAATATACACTACAAAGCTACTTTCAACTGACCCTCTTTGCAAGTTTTGGCATCAACTGAGATTGTCTTGTCAAAAGGAAATTAAGTTGAATCACACAAAATTGAGAGAGGCTTTTGTAGACCTCAGAGACAAAAACTCGTAACCCCTAACGGTTTGTCGATACCTCTCACGAGGTCTGAGATATGAGCCTTGGAAAATTGCTTCCCAATCATGCTTAGTGCACCTTGGGGACACTTGGCTCAAGCGTGGTCGCAAGTGTTCCAGTGACTCCATGGGTAGAATGGGGTTATCAATAGCATTTAACTAGCCAACCAAAGCTGATGGAGTAGATGATTCATTTCCAGGATAGACGGTTTGAAATATACACTACAGAGCTACTTTCAACTGACCCTCATTGCAAGTTTTCGCATTAACTGAGATTGCCTTGCCAAATGGAAATGAAGTCAAATCGCCCAAAACTGAGAGACCTCAAAACATGAACTCGTAACCCATAATGGTTTTTTGATACCTCTCACGAGGTCTGAGATACGAGCCTTAGAAAATCACTGCCCAATCGTGCTTAGTGCACCTTGGGGACACTTGGGTCGAGTGTGGTCGCGAGTGTTCCAGTGACTTCATGGGTGGAATGGGGTTGTCACTAGAGTTTATCTGGATAACTAAAGCTGATGGAGTAGGGAATTCAATGCCAGGATGGACGGTTTGAAATATACAATACGAAGCTACTTTAAACTGACCCTCATTGCAAGTTCTGGCATCGACTGAGATTGCCTTGCCAAATGCAAATGAAGTCAAATCACCCAAAAATAAGAGAGGTTTTTGTAGACCTCTGTATCATAATCCTTTAGCCCTTAATTGTTTTTCAATACCTCTCACGAGGTCTGAGATACAAGACTTGGAATATCACTGCCCAATCGTGCTTAGTGCAACTTAGGGACACTTGGGTCGAGCGTGGTTGTGAGTGTTCCAGTGACTCCGTGAGTGGAATGGGGTTTTCACTAGAGTTTACCTAACCAACCAAAGCTAATGGAGAAGATTATTCAATACCAGGACGGATGGATTGAAATATACACTACGGAGCTACTTTCTACTAACCTTGATTGCAAGTTTTAGCATCGACTGAGATTGCCTTGTTAAACACAAACAAAGTTGAATCACCCAAAACTAAGAGAGGTTTTTGTAAACCTCTATATCATGATCTGTAGCCCTTGATTTTTTGTTGATACCTCTCACAAGGTCTGAGATACAAGACTTGGAATATCCCTGCCCAATCGTGCTTAGTCCACCTTGGGGACACTTGGGTTGAGCATGTCGCGAGTGTTCTAGTGACTCTGTGGGTGGAATGGGGTTGTCACTAGTGTTTACCTAGCCAACCAAATCTTATGGAGTAGATGATTCAATGCTAGGACAGATGGTTTGAAATATACACTACAGAGCTACTTTCAACTGACCCTCATTGCAAGTTTTGGCATCGACTGAGATTGCCTTGCCAAACGCAAACAAAGTCAAATCACCCAAAACTGAGAGAGGTTTTTTTATACCTCTGTATTATGATCTCATAACCCTTTATGGTTTTTTGATACCTCTCATGAGGTCTAAGATACAAGCCTTGGAATATCGCTGCCCAATCATGCTTAGTGCACCTTGGGGACACTTAGGTCGAGAGTGGTCGCGAGTGTTCCAGTGACTCCATGGGTGGAATGGGGTTGTCATTGGAATTTACCTAGCCAAACAAAGCTAATGGAATAGATGATTTGATGTCAGGATAGACGGTTTGAAATATACACTACGGAGCTACTTTCAACTAACCCTCATTGCAAGTTTTGGCATCGACTGAGATTGCCTTGCGAAATGCAAATAATGTTGAATCCCCCAAAACTGAGAGAGGTTTTTGTATAATTCTATATCATGATCTCATAGCCCTTGATATTTTGTTGATACCTCTCACGAGGTCTGAGATACGAGCCTTAGAAAATTGCTGCCCAATCGTGCTTAGTGCACTTTGGGAACACTTGGTTCGAGCATGGTCGTGAGTGTTCCTGTTACTCCATGGGTGGAATGGGGTTGTCACTAGCATTTAACCAACCAACCAGAGCTGATGGAGTAGACACTTCAATGCCAGGATGGACGGTTTGAAATATACACTACAGAGCTACTTTTAACTGACCCTCACTACAGGTTTTGGCATCGACTGAGATTGCCTTATGAAATAGAAATGAAGTTGAAACACCCAAAAATGAGAGAGGTTTTTGTAGAACTTGTAAACATGATCCTATATCTCTTGATGGTTTGTGGATACCTCTCACGAGGTTTGAGATATGAGCCTTGGAAAATTGCTACCCAATCGTGCTTAGTGCACCTTGGGGATACTTGGGTCGAGCGTGGTCGCTAGTGTGCCAGTGACTCCGTGGGTGGAATGGGGTTGTCACTAGCATTTACAAAACCAAGTGTAGCTAATGGAGTATACGCTTTGATGCCAGGATCGACGATTTGAAATATACACTTCAGAGCTACTTTCAGCTGACCCTCACTGTAAGTTTTGGCATGGACTGAGATTGCCTTGTGAAATAGAAAGAAAGTTGAAATGCCAAAAACTGAGAGAGGTTTTTGTAGACCTCAAAAATAGGATCCTATATCCCCTAACGGTTTGTAGATACCTCTCACGAGGTCTGAGATATGAGCCTTGGGAAATCACTACGCAATCGTGCTTAGTGCACCTTGGGGACACTTGGGTCGAGCGTGGTCGCTAGTGTTCCAGTGACTCCGTGGGTGGAATGGGGTTGTCACTAGCATTTACCCAACCAAGGGGAGCTGATGGAGAAGATTCTTTGATGTTAGGACAGACGGTTTGAAATATACACTTCAGAGCTACTTTCAACTGACCCTCACTGCAAGTTTTGGCATCGACTGAGATTGCCTTGCCAAATGGAAACGAAGTCAAATTGCCCAAAACTGAGAGAGGTGTTTGTAGACCTCGAAAATATGATCCTATAGCCCCTAAAAATTTGTTGATACCTCTCGTGATGTCTGAGATATGAGCCTTGGAATATCACTGCCCAATCGTGCTTAGTGCACCTTGGAGACACTTGGGTCGAGCGTGGTCGCGAGTGTTACAGGGTAAAAGCACAAAGCTGTGTCACGTTTCAGGACAACTTATCAGCATAGCTGAATTTGAGTATTTCTAACTAAAATTATTTTTTGTCAAACATATGGTCTAGCTAGATTCATTCTAGCTAAGTTAAATAAGTTCTTCACCTTTTCCAATTGGAAATATCTATTAAAAGCATGTTTTATAACAATTACTAAAGAAATAAAATTATTTCAGAAAAGCAATGTTTCAATAACTCTTACTCTTTTTAATGATATTTTTTTACAAATATAAAAATACCC
>MU228378.1:628619-646181 GCA_018584345.1 Thuja plicata | reverse complement strand
ATATATATATTACTATCTGTTTGCACAGTAATTGTATCAGACTTTTATCTATTAACAATCATGATAAGTGACTATATACACAACATTAACTAATGCAATTTGCATTAAAGAAAATCAATGTTTATTGTGAACAAACACGTCGGTTTATTATGAACAGACATATCGGTTATTATGTGAACAGTCATGTCTGTCGATTTCAATATATAGATATTCAATATGTAGAATCAATCAATCACAAAGGCAATTACATTCTACTACATATTATTTTATATATTATCTTCAGATCTAAATTTCTTAACATACAGAACATCATCTGTCTTGTTCTTTCCATCCAGGGTGATAGATCCTTTGCCTATGATAGGTTTAGGAGTGTTATCTCCAAATCTAACCATACCACATTTGTACTTGTCTAGATGAACAAATATGTCTTTATCACCTATCATGTGGCAAGAGCATCCGCTATCAATGATCCAATCAGGTCTGATGTCTTCTTTGGAAATTAGGGCTAACTCCTGTGCTTCCTTTTCCTCTTCAATGTCCATTTCCTCAAGCAATTTTTCCATGTCTTTAAGGGCAATGAATCCAATTTCATCCTCTCCTAAATCTTCATCTGTTACACCTTCTTCAGCATGGTAGCATTCCTTTTTGTATTTAGGTTTGTAATCAGATATGAACTTCTTGACTCTTGTGGGACACTTGGATGCAAAGTGACCAATCTTGTTGCATGAAAAACATTTAAATGGAAGTTGTCCTTCATACTTTCCTTTGCCTTTCTTTTCTCTTTTAGCAATCATGGAAATAATTTCTTCTAGTTCTTCATCAACTTCTTCTTTCTCATTAGAAGTGTGTAAATTTTTCTTACCATGTATTGATGCTTTGAAGGTTGTTTCACTTATGGGTTCAGTCTTCAATCTTGATATCTCAAATGCAGATATTTTATCTTTCTAGAGTATTCTACCAAGAGCAAGGCTTATAAATGTCTAAATAAAGCCTCTAACAAAATTGTTGTAAGTTCAAATTTAAAGATAGATGAATTTGTAGAGAAGAATGAAAAGGAAAGAACAAAAGAACTAGAGGACTACAACAGGTTTGTTTACAATGAAGAACCTGACACTCTACCTGACCAACAATGTATAGCTCCTGGGAAATAGAATATTGTACCCGAGCATTAGGCTGCAAATGCTAAAAATTAGGATATTGCTTATGATGATGTACCAAGTGATGGAGATCAAAATGAAGGACAAAATGATGATCAAGATGACAGACATAGAATTGAACCTGTACTTGCCAGATATGTCATAAGGAACCATCCACAGAACCAGATCATAGGAGACAAAAAGGCTGGTATGAGAACTAGAAGTAGGTCTCTAAACACAAGATGTCTAATTTGTGATTTTGAGACAAAATTTGTCAATGCTGCACTTGATAATGAAGAATGGATTAGTGCTATGAATGAAGAAATTGACCATATTAATAAAAATAAGACATGGACACTTGTACCAAGACTAGATGAAAAGAATGCCATCGGTACCAAATGGATATTCAGAAATAAGCTGAATGAGAATGGAGAAGTCACCAGAATCAAAGAAAGACTAGTATGTAAGGGTTATGCACAAGAAGAAGGGATTGACTATGGAGAAACCTTTGCACCCATTTCTAGGCTAGAAGGAGTGAGAATATTACTTGCTTACGCTGCATATAAAGGGTTCAAGGTATACCAGATGGATGTCAAGTCTACATTCCTCAATGGAATTCATGAGGAAGAGGTATACATTGAGCAACCAAAAGAGTTTGTTGATACAGACAAGAGGAACATGGTATGTAGACTACACAAAGCCTTGTATGGATTAAAACAAGCACCGAGAGCTTGGTATGAAAGACTTCATTCCTATCTCATAAGTATTGGATTTGTAAGAACTAGTGCAAACAGTAATCTTTATTTGAAGGCAGATACTGATGCTAACATTTTGATTGCTAAAATATTTGTTGATGACATCATATTTGGAGGCAATGATATGCTATGAAAATCATTTGCAAATGAAATGAGAAAAGAGTTTGACATGTCTATGTTTGGAGAGATCAAGTTCTTTCTTGGTCTACAGATCATGCAACAAGATGAAGGCATGTTCATTACACAATCCAAATACACAAAGGAAGTGTTGAAAATATTCAAGATGGAAGATTCCAAGCCAGTTGGAACATCGATGGCAAGTGGATGTAAGTTGACAAAGGAGGACAAGTCACCTTAGGTAAATCAGACTTTGTACATATCAATAATTGGAAAACTCATGTATGGTGTACATACTAGACCAGATATTGTACATGCAATAGGAATAGTTGCAATATTTTCTTCTAGTCCCAGGGAATCACATATGACTGCTATGAAAAGAATCCTAAGATATCTGAAGAATACTGAGTACTATGGCTTATGGTATAGAAGAGAAGGCAAATTTGAACTTAAGGTCTTTACCGATGTTGATTGGGCTGGAAACATTGATGAGAAAAAGAGAACAATTGGAGGAGCATTCTTTATGGGTGTCAGACTTGTCACATGGATCAACAAGACGCAAGGATGCATCTCTCAGTCTACTACAAAAGTAGAGTATGTTGTTGCTGTTGCAAACTACTCAAATATTGCATGGATAAAATAGTTACTGGAAGGTATGAATATGAAATCTTTTGAACCAGTAATTATTTATTGTGACAATACCAGTGCAATTAACATTTCCAAGAATCTAATCATGCATGCTAAGACAAAGTATATTTCTATCAAGTATCATTATTTAAGAGAACAAGTTCAAGAAAAGGAGGTGATACTTGAGTATTTGCAATCAAAGGAACAATTAGCTGATATCTTCACCAAGCCACTTCCCAACGATACATTTGAGTACTTGAGAAAGAGACCAGGGGTCAGACCCTTGTCTACTAGTCAGCAAGATGACTAGAAGGCTGCATTAGCCTACATATTATCAGAATGTCATTCATGTTGATGCAAGCACAAAGATGGACTTTAAAGATACATCTATACACAACAAGGTATTTATCTGCACCAAGCACCAGAGTTGGTATATCGTTGATGGATTGGGAAATTCAAGGAATATATTGAATGGATAGAAAGGATTGTTTGGCATTATTGTCAAAGGGAGAGACTATATCCATTATCACATTATCCAAAGGGAGAGATGTAAACAAAAAAGGAGATTACATACAAAGGGAGAGATTGATGAAAGAGAGAAAAGAGACATCAAAAGAAAAGAACAGTCAAAGGGAGAGAATTTGACACAAGAAGAGAACACATCAAATCAAAGGAATAAAATTATACATCTATCCAGTGAAGGGATTGAAGATAGAAAGAGAATTGAAAGAATCAAATCTAAGCTATGTGAGCTTACTGAGGACCAGATATTTGTATAAGTTATAGTACATAAGATTGGTAGTTTGATGAACTTCAACTATTATATTTCATATTTTATTAGTGATAATATAGTATGATAATGTAGTGTGTTGCTACTAATGCCAAAGGGAGAGACTGATGAACCATAACTGATTGAATGTTTGAAGATGTTAAGTTGATAAACACAAAGACACAGAAAGTTGATGCAAGACCTTAAATTAGTTAATGTGTTGTATTTTCATTGATGTCAACTTGATATAATCTATATGGTCATGTATGTACTGCTAAAGAATTAAAAGAACCAATGAATCAAAGGCTATGCTATTAGTAATGCCTAAAAATTAACTATTCACAAAGTGACTATATACATCGATAGAGTGCACACTGACGAACAGAGTAAACCAACAAGAGGAAAGTCATAGTGTTGTCCGATGAGGAAAAGCACAACATTACCAACGATCAAAGTCACAGTCTTAGCCGACGAGAAAAAGAAAAGTGTAACCCGAAGAAAACAATTATAGTGTTGCCCGATGGATGGAGATCCTAAAGACAACTGAAGTCTCACCGACGGGACAGTCAGTTGTCACTGATGACTAGCTGAGGTATTGATTGACATAACAAAGAGTTCAGAAATGACAAAAGGCTCAACTGTCAATAGCTAAATATAGACTTAACTGGTAGTTATCATTGTTTTAATCAAATAGATAAATCTAGAGACATGTAAAGGATTTAAAGCTATTTTGTCCAGTTCGTAAGAAGATCTCTATGACATAAAACTATAGTTTTTCTTTAAATCTAATTGGAAAAAATTTTGGATCATGCCAAGATCAAGAAAGCCAAGAAATGATGAAATCATGTCTATATAAGAGAAAAGATAATTCAATATGAATTAGGGGAGTGACAAGAGAATAGATGTTGAAGAGATTCTGAAGGAGAAGAAAGTCTTCATTCAGACTTGATCAATCAAGTTGAGGAAAGAGTTAAATTCTGTAGACACCGACGAATAGTGATACAACATCACAGAGCAACAGAATACTATGGATCAAAGGTATTGAATTGATAACACTGATTAGAAAGGTAATGCACTTAAAATAGATCTTAAAATCTGGAATTCTAGTTGTATATGTAAACAGATCAATTTACTGTGTCAATTTAACCATTGAAGTATCAAGTCTCTTAACCAAGCAGCACTTAAAAGTATTTTATAATTGAGATACATCTCAAGGGGTATCAAAAAGTTTAATGATACAAAGTAGCATCGGACATGCCCGATACCTATTGATAGGCCAAGTGAGTGTTTGATCAAGGATGATAGCATTAGATGCCAGATAATAAGTGACATACTATTCATTTAAATCGTCTAACAAGGTCACACCTAACAATGTGTTTGTAACCTTTAACAGGGTTAGCTCTTCACTAAGCTCACTTCAAAAGAGTAACAATTTGGGTTACTGGTCCCAGTGGTTTTTCCCTTAATAGGATTTCCAAATTAAAAATCCATGTGTCAATGTGTTTATGAGTCATTACTTTATTGCTTTTCATTTCACATAAGTAAATCTGGATTGATCAGTATACACTAGTTATTTACTGTGTTTCGGTAAATAGAAAGACTGCTTATTGGTAAACATACAATAGAAGGTTTTACAAAGCATTCCGACAAGTAGTAATTTGATATAAGTATTTGGAGGTATTCATCTTATAGGACTAAAGATAAATAGAGGTATAATTTTGTGGTACTAAGTTTTAAGGGTTGATTATTAAAATATTTTGAGGCCACTGATTCAAACCACCCCCCCCCTCTTAGTTATTACTTACGGAAAGTAACTGAATGGGGAGATTAGAGTGATGATGAAGAGACTGAGAATCAGTGAGGAGAATCCAAAGGAAAAGAAGTGGAGATGGATAAAGAGAAAAAGGTATTCTTGGATGGCTTCAAGTCCATCAACAAAGATGGCAAGGAACACATACCCTACTATTGTGGCAGCTTGAATGCTAAAGAGTTGTTGGATTGGCTAGAGCCCATAGACAATCAATTTGACTATAAAGAAGTGGTAGAGGAGAAGAGGGTTAGCTATGTCAAGGCTAGACTCAAAGGATCTACATTAGTGTGGTGGAACATGTTGTAGAATGATAGGGTAACAAATGGAAAAAAGAAGATAGTTTCTTCAGAGAGGTTGAATATTAGATTGAGGGTACAATTATTGCCTACTGGCTATGAGATTCAGATATATCAAAAGCTAGAGAACTTAAGACAACAGGAGATGACATTAAGTGTCTACACTGAGGAGTTCCACAAGTTGAGCCTAAGGGCTAGAAGATAAGAAGAAGAAATGGAGAAGGCAGCAAGGTATCTCAATGCGTTGAGACAAGGGATACAAGATGAAATTAGTATTGATGGCTCTTGACAATATGCACAAGTATTTTTAGTTAGCCTTGAGAGAAGAGGATAAGGATAGAAGGAGGAATGACTTCCATGAAAGAAGAAGGGGTGGTAATAATAACAGAGGATTCAGAGGAAGGAGTAATTTTGGTAGAGGACGAAGCCCAAATAGACAAGAGGAGAATTAGTCTATGGATAATAGTGGGGGTGATCAGTTCAGAGGGTCTTTTCAAAGAGGAGGATATAGAGGAAGAGGAGCACCAAGAAGTAGATTTCAACCCCAAGAAAGATCTAATTCAGTCTTCACTGGCAAATGTTATAACTGCAATCTAGTGGGTCATACAATGGGTAGATGTCCATAAAAAAGCCACCTCAGCTTCTATGGGAGATAGAAGAAATCAGTTGGTACAAGAAGATGACACACAAAATGTCACTTCTCCCATTTCCAAGGCAGGGCTAGGAATGGATGGAGAGAATCTAATGTTGAGGACTTTGTTGAAAGTACCTAATATCATAGAGCCACCTCAAAGGAATAATTTGTTTAAGACTACTTGTAGGTCTCATGGAAAGATTTGCAAGGTGATGGTGGACTCTGGATCCACTGAGAATATAGTATCAATAGAGATGGTGGCCAAACTAAAATTAAGAAGGATACCTCATACCATTCCCTATAAAGTATCATGGTTAAACAAAGGAAAAAAAATGGTGGTGGATGAACAAACTATGGTGGAGTTTTAGATAGGTTAATATAAGGCCATGGTCCTATGTGACATACTGCCAATGGATGCATGCCATCTAATTTTATTCATGATGGAGAAAAGAACAACTATGTAATCACCAAGCTAGGGAAGAAGTTTCAAATGGATCCATTACAGGAACCTAATTTAGAGAAGCATGTGGGAACCAGTGTGATTAAGTGGAAAGGAGTTTCTAAAAGCTATGAAGAAAGAGAGAGGAATTTGTTGTGTAGTGATAGTGAAGCCAAAGGAAAGATAGAGGATAAAGCCAACATGCCAGCAGAGGTACAAGAATTGTTGTAAAAATACCATGACATAGAGGATAATGGTTTACCAAGTGCATTACCACCCATGAGGGATGTGAGTCATCAGATAGACCTCATACATGGAGGAAATTTTCCAAACAAGGCAGCATATAAGATGACACCAAGTCAAAATGCAGAGATAGCAAAATAGATTCAAGATTTGTTGGAGAAAGGACTAACAAGGAAGAGTTTGAGTCCTTGTGCTGTGCCAACTATCCTTGCACCTAAGAAGGATGGAAGATGGAGGATGTGTATGGACTCCAGGGTTATAAACAAAATTACAATCAAGTATAGATTCCCAATGCCCCAGATTGAGGATTTGATGGACAATTAGCGAGGTTCATGTTATTTCTCCAAGGTGGATATGAAGTCAGGGTATCACCAAATAAGAGTTAGGCCTGGTGATGAATGGAAGATAGCCTTCAAGAAAAATGAAGGGTCGTATGAGTGGATAGTAATGCCCTTTGGCCTAAATAATGAACCTAGCACATCCATGAGGATCATGAATGAAGTGCTAGTAGATTTTATTGGTAAGTTTGTAATAGTATATCTTGATGACATTTTGATATTTAGTAGGTCCAAGGAGTAGAACATGAAGCATTTGGATATGGTCTTGAGGAGGCTACATGAAGAGAAGTCAATGATCAATCAAGAAAAGTGTGAGTTCCTAAAAATTGTATTAGCTTACCTTGGTTTTGTGGTTACTAATGGATGTATGAAGATAGACCCTGATAAGGTTAAGTCAATTTTGGAATGGCCTACACCTATGACTATAGGGGATGTTAGGATTTTTCATGGATTGGCCTCCTACTATAGGAAATTTGTGAGTAATTTTAGTCATGTATGTGCCCCTATCGTCAACACTATCAAAGGAGGAATCAAATGTCAGTTTAAGTGGACTATAGTAGTAGACCAAGGGTTTGAAATGTTTAAAAAGAGGATAGAAGAACTACCTACACTTAGGTTTCCCAACTTCAACTAGTTATTTGTGGTGGAGTGTGATGCTAGTAAGCTAGCCATAGGAGCAGTGTTAAGTCAAGAGGGACACCCTATGGCATTCTTCTCAGAGAAGTTAAATGAGGCCAAAAAAAATTATTCCACTTATGATTTGGACTTGTATGATATGATACAAGCCCTTGAAAAGTGGATCCATTATCTGCTACCAAGGGAGTTTGTCGTCTACACAAATAACCATGCACTTAGTTTCTTGAATGGGAAAGAGAAGTTGAATCAAAGACACTTCAAGTGGGTAGAATCATTGCAAACATACACATTTTTCCTCAAACATAAGAGAGGGGTTAGAAACAAGGTTCCAGATGCTCTTAGCAGAAGATTATTAAACATATAGGAGACACAATTAAAAAGTGTAGGGATGAATGACTTGAAATATCTCTACAAGGAGGACAAAGATTTCAAAGATCCCTATGAGGCATGTGTTAAGTTCCAATAGGGGTTCAAGGTGGAATTCACTGATTTTATGTTGTAAGAAGGACTATTGTTTAAAGGATACCTCATGTGTATACCTCAGTTTTCAATGAGGGACAACATTGTGAAGGAGAAACACAAAGGAAGCTTGGGAGGCCACTTTGGAGTGGATAAAACATTGGAGAAAGTGAATAGGCATTAATATTGGCCTAAGTTACAATCAAATGTTAGAAAGTTTTTGGAGCAATGTCTAATATGTCATAGGGATAAAGGACAGAGTAATAATAGTGAGTTGTATCAACCTCTATCCATTACCTAAAGGCCTTGGCAGTGCCTAAGTATGGACTTTGTTTTGGGGTTACCAAAGAAAACAAGGGGTCATGAAAGTGTGTTTGTTGTGGTGGATCATTTTAGAAAAATGGCTCACTTAATTCCATGTAAGAAAAAAAATTATGCTTCCCACATTACAGGTCTATTCTTTAGAGATATTGTAAGGATCCATGGATTGCAACTGAATATAGTAAGTGACAGAGATAGGAAGTTTGTGGGTCACTTTTGGAGGACCCTTTGGAAGATGCTTGGTACAAACTTGTATTTCTCTTCACCCTACCATCCACAGTGAGATGGGAAAACAAAGGTAGTAAATAGGTCACCTAGGAACTTGCTAAGATGCTTGACTAAGCAACATGGACAGTCATGGGATCACATCATAGGGTAGGCAAAGTTTTCCTATAATGACTCCATCAATAGGAGTACTGGTAAAATCCCCTTTTAGATAGTCTATGGGATGAATCCTAGAGGGAACTTAGATTTGAGGGATCTCAGCTTGTAGGACAAAAGGAGTGCCCAAGGGGAGTCATTTGTAGAACAGATGAAGGAACTTCATGATCAAGTCAACAAGACTCTACAAAAGCAAGTGGAGGAGTATAAGTCCAAGGTATATCAGACAAGAAGGGATTTGCAGTTCAAGGTGGGGGACTTAGTACTTTCTTACCTTAGAAAGGAAAGACTACCCAAGGGACATCCTACCAAGTTACTCATGAAGAAGATAGGACCCTTGAAGATATTGCACAAGTATGGAAAGAATGTGTATTAAGTGGAATTTCCTCTTGATTTTTGCATTTCACCAATATTTAATGTATGTGACCTATATCCCTAGAAGGGACCATATCTAGACATAGCTCAAACCACTCTTATAGATTTAGGATATGATGATTGGGCAAAAGACTTTCCTAC
Source organism: Thuja plicata (assembly GCA_018584345.1). Taxonomy (NCBI): domain Eukaryota; kingdom Viridiplantae; phylum Streptophyta; class Pinopsida; order Cupressales; family Cupressaceae; genus Thuja; species Thuja plicata. The sequence continues at coordinate 636,704 of MU228378.1, read as the reverse complement.
CCCAATCCCACTAAAATTGGACAATATACTCGATTCAAAGGTGATCAGAAAGACAAGGAAGGGTAACTAAAAGGAGTAGCTCATCAAGTGGTAGGGACTACTTGAAGCCGAGGCCACATGGATGATAGAGGAAGTCATTCTAAAACATGGGGTCGCCATTGAAGACCTCCTAGCTCAAGGGACTTGAGTTCTTTGTCTAAGGGGAGTATGGTTCATAGCACGTGCCATTTTTATGTGCTTAGTTTGATTTAGGGTTATGTTAGGTGTTTTTTGTGAGTTAGAATAAGGTCCACTAGGTTGGATCCAATTTGGTTCATCTCCATGTTTGTAAGAGCCAAATGAGCTCATAAAGGATATTGTGGTCAATTTGGCCTAAAAAGACAAAAGGTACTATTTTTTTGTGTGGATTGGGTTTAGTGTGTGTCTTAGGACCCTAAATGTCCTAAATGGGGTCATTGAAGTCAACCAAAATCATCGAGTTGACAAAAAGAGTCAAATAGCACAAAATGCCAAAAGTTGCTCAAGCAACTTTTGCAACTTCTTGACAAGAAGTTGCAAAATGAAGTTAGAGTGCTTGTAACCACTCATGCTTAGTATATGAGCATTGATTTGATGATTTTGAAAGGTTAATGAAGTTTTGGATTGTATAACTTGTTGTGTGTACTTCTGTACGGATGTCTTTGACTATATTCTTGTAATTCACAGTGCTTTCTACATTATGTATAGCTGTGTACGAATTGTGCAAGGAGATCATATTCCATGGGGGTGTGGTGTTTCAAGATAGATTTGTTTTTCATTTCTTAGTTTTCTTTGAAGCTATAGTAGTAGGGATTTATCGTAGATTTAAGGTCACTGGTCTGTAAATCCCATTTACAGTGTCACAGTGCCAAAAATGGCTCTAACCTAAGCATCCACTGGTGGAAATGGCTGAAACAAGAGGGGATGAAGGGTTAGAGTCTGTATATAAGGTTTTTTTTTCATTTTTTTTTCAATGAAGTTCCTAGACCAAGAGTGAATCCCTATGGCTAACTGTTAGGAATAGGTGAGCCTGGACAGGGTGAAGTTGGATTTGGTTCGACCACCCATGATCTTGGGGAAAGACTTAGAGGCATTTGCAAAATCCCTAAAGAGTCTCCTTGAAAGATAAAAAGGTGGGAGATGGTGAAACAAAGTTTGAAGACCAATTTGGTGGCAATTTGTGCAGACTAGTCTCGAGGCCTAATTAATAGGTTAAAAACTAGGGCTTATTGGTAGCTAGGGTTGTGGGTGCATCCAGAAGTTTGGATTCTGGATTCTGATAGGGTTGATGGATACCTTGAATATTTTCAAGGTCTTATATGTATTTTTTTGGAATATTTGGTAGATTTAGGCCAAAAATAGTGAAATTTGACCTACTAGGAAACAAGCCAATTAGGCCTTGTAGTGAATTTGATACCAATTGGATTGGTAAAGTATCCAAAAGTGTGGGAAAGGGTTCTAAAGAAATTTTAATGGGCCAAGAACATAGACAAGAGTTTAAGGGGATGTATGGGAAGATCCTAAGCAAGGGTTTGGGATTCTAGGGGAAAATCTAGTGAAGAAGCCTAGGAAAATCGAAGAACTAGTTGGACTAGTTGAACCTAGGAGCATTGGAGTCTTCAACAAATCAACTATACCTTGGAGGAGAAGTTGATAGAGAGGATCTTTGAGATCCAAATTGAAGAAGAATTCAAGGATAGGTAACCATTGGATGGTTAGAAGTGATTAGGAACACTTTGGAAAAGAAATCACTAGAACCCTAAACCTTGTGCATGAAATCCTAAAGAGGAGGGGACACAAAATGAGGCACATACAAAAATGCCCAAAATTAAAACTCAAAATCAAGATAAAAAATTAACACCCATTGGTTTTCATAATCCCACTAACCAAAAAATATAATAAAAATCTAATTTTGACATTGTGGAAGAAAATAGGTAGCCTAACGCCAAAAATTTAGAGAAGCATTGAGAAACGTTGGGGGAGGAGTGTAGCAAATTACATTATCAAATAAGACTTGGATGGTGTGACATCTTGGTCTTGGAAGGATGTGAGCCATCTTGTTCTGACCATGGATGAACAACAAGAATTGGTTTATATCCTAAAGAAACACAATCTCCTCTTAATGAATGAGGAGGATCAGATCATATGGTGTGGATCCAAAAGTGGTAAATACTCTGTTAAAATTGGTTACAAATTGGTAGAGGTCACAATGGAGGACTTGGATTAGCCAATTCATTTGTGCTAGAACATGTATTTTCTTCCCAAAGCTAGGGCCTTTGCCTAGGTTGATATAAAAAATAGGATTCTTAGTGGGGAAAGACTGATGTGGTATGGCTACCCTGGCCCTTTTGAATGCATGTTGCATTGTGATCAAAAGGAGAATGTATACCATCTACTCCTACATTGTAAGTTCTCTATTCAATTTTGAAAGTTTGTTTGAAAAATATTAACCTCTCCTTTGTTTGTCTTATCGCAATCAAACAACTATTTAAAAGGTATAATTATCCAACCTCAAAGTTATCCCTTAAGATCACTTTATACATCTTCCTATTAGTGATGGTTTGGGAACTATGGAAAGAAAAAAATTGATAGATTTTCTAGGACAAAGAGGAATGCATTGATAAGATATAAATAAGAATTGATAATACACTTTAAGAGTTGGTCTTGATGTTAGAGTCACTTAGTAGGACCCATGAAGGTTCCCATATTTTTTAGAAGATACAATACTATAGAAATCATGGCCTTTACTAAAATTACAACTTGTTATTTGGGATTTCGGGTGTTAATCCTAATTTAAAAGAGGAGTGAAGTATAGTGGGAGAAGATGGAGGTGGGTTGGATCAAAATTAATTTTGATGGCGCATCCAAGAGAAATATTGGGCCATTAGGTAGTGGATGTGTGTCAAGAGATCCAGAAGGAGATATGTTGGTGATTGAAATAAAGAAGTTAACAATTGGAATGAACAATGATGCACAAGAAAAAGGGACATTGTTAGTAGTAGACTCGACATCCAAAATAAAGGCAGAGCATGTGCACCTAGAAGGTGACTCATAAATAATTATGAATTCCATCTCTAATTCAAAATATCATGTGTAGCACTTGGAAAAATTATCTAGATCATTTGTAAATAAAATTAAAGACTTCAAAAACATCAAAGTAACCCACATTTTCCATCAAGGGAACCACTTGGTGGATGCACTATCCAAATTGGTGGTCCCCTTCGCCAATGAATTTAAATCAAATTTGGTGGAGAATTTGGCATCAATAGTATTTTGAATTTTAATGATGGTTTTGTATGTAAGGGTATGTTTGCAGCTGGGAAAGCGATGTAATGTATTTCCATCTCACATTGATTGAGCATGTGAAAGGTGGCTCATGATGTCTCATTTATGAGAGTGGCATAAAAATCATTTTGTTTTGAAATATTTCCATTTTTTAGCATTCTTTAATAATTATTTTTTCCTATAATTGGTATATTTGCATAAGTCATGCTATAGGTTTGGTGGTGATATGGAATCAAGCTTCAACTTTAACATAGACAAACAACAAATTTCCTTTTGGTGACAGGTCACAAGGAGAGATTGAATATTATCTTTGCGGTAGATGACCTATTCTTTCTAATGATGGTTAGGGAATTGTTAGGGATAGATTTCATTATCTCCAAGTTCAGATATCATACAAACAAAAACATTTCCTCCATGTTATGTGTATGGGGGTTTGAGATGGACACCTATATAGTGGTGTAAAACATTGTTGAGCAGTGCATCAAACTAGAATGGAGAATTGGCTTGGAAGAAATTATGAATTTTTTCTAACTAGGTGTGGGGTTTATGCCAGTGAGGGTAACTGGATTGACATGCTTGGCTACCATTGCAATGTTCATCCCTTATTCCTTTGACGTGCTTTGGATAAAAATATTGGCAATGTGAGGAGGCAAAGAAATATTGAAATATGATCAAGGATTATGTGCAAGATTGGGAAACAATGTAAGTGGTATGGGTCCCTAAGGAGAAGAAGGAAAAATCATGCCTCAAATACAAAATATTAGTCTTATGGAGGTAGATTCTTGCAATGGGTTGTCATCGTGAGCATGGCACTAGGGGTGGTAGAGATAGTAAGCAATATGGTCGAGGCTATGGAAGGTGAAGCCTTTGAGGGTTGTTGTTGTGTGACGCTGGGTTGGAAATGCACTTATTCATGAGGTTGATACTTGATTTTTGTCGCAATTGGCTAGAAGGCTCCCATTTTTTGGGTTTTTATTCAAATTTGGTTGCGTCGATCAAGATTCATGATTCTATATGTGTTGATACTGTATAATCTATAGTCATGATAGTTTGTATTTTTGTGGATGGTACAAGCAAGAGTTGTATTTAGGGTTTGATAATATACTGGCTCAATACTGGTTGTATTGTTTTGATAACCCTGTATGAAAAGGAGAGGTGGGTCTTGGGATTTTTTATGTAGCACTGTATGGAACCTTAATGTACTCTAGTTTTCGTTCATAAGGTATCATGAGACTTTACTATAATATATTGGATGTAAAACTTTATTTATTATTAATAAAATGTAACAAGAAATTTATCAAACAAAAAAAAAACATATTTCCAATGAGCTATGTGGGGAAATTTGGAGAGGCCTAGGAGTTCATGTGGAAAGGTGAAATAGTGTAGGAGGAGAAGAGTTATGGACCACGAAAGAAGTGAGCAAGGGAAACATTGCAAGTAGAGGAAAAGATATGACAAAAATAGGGAAATTAAAAAAAAAAAGGAAATGAAACGCCAATTTTTGAAAAAAAAAATGGTTCGAGAATTCATAACATGAAAATTAAAAGAATAGAGACTTTTGCGAAAAAAGAAGGAAAATAGATGAGAGATGTTACATCTTTTCCTAATTAATGTTGTTCTAAGAAACAAAGTTTTCCTACTATATACCATTCAAATTATTTTTAGCCAAATAAGCAAATAACGCCAAATTAAAGGCTATTTAGAAGGGAAATATGGTAGATTTTACTTATCTTTAAAGATGGTGTTGAAAATATTTCCAATGTAGGCACTAAATTTAAACATTTGTTTTGAAGTTCTCTTTTCAACATGTACATAGAGGATAGCATCAAAACTTTTGGACTTCATTTACATATATGCTAACTATATTTCCAAAGTTGTTTAAATATATTCATCTAGAGAGTATGTTACACAATTATAGGAATCTATGAAACCCTTTTTCATTAGGATTTTGTCTTCATTTATGGTTCTTGGTTTACATAGCCTCTCCTTTCTTCCCTTCTTTATTTTTACTTTATTCACTCACTCATTTCATTCCCTCTTTCCATCGCTCCTTCATTTATCCTGAATGGTTCATGAGAGTCCCCAACCTATCTAAGAGCTTTCTTCTTTCTCTCCTTTGAGCTTTGAGGGGGATTCCATCACCTATATATACACTTTGGCATTCTAGTTTTGTAGAGGTGACTTATCCTCATTTGAACATTTCTTCAGACTATTTGCACCTATATTTTCAACTAGAAGTTTACTGTTGCATAGTTGAGTAGTGTTTTGGGGACACTCGTATAGATTCACGTGTCATCTATATCTTTGAATCATAGATGTTTTGTCTTTGTTTTTCATATGTTCATTGTTTGACTACTATTTTTGGGGGCACTCATGTAGATTGTTGTCTTCTTGATTTAGATCATCATCCATTCTAGAGGAGGTTCTTCTCTAGTACTATAAGTAGTTATAATTCAACAATTATCTACATCTTCTAAATATTCTTCAATTATTTTCTTCACATTCCTATTCTTTGGGACATTTTATTCAGGACTTCTTGGTCCTTCTTTACTACTTTTCATTTACTACATCTCTCATATTTGGAGACACATTTTCTTCTATGTGGTTTTTCTCCATTTTATCCACTTTGAGATTGTTTCAATTTAATTGGGTACCTAATCAAGTCTTTTTTTGTTACGAACCATTTATGCATTTCATGCATATCAAGTGAGGTGTTAGAGCATGCATATTTGTTGCATTAAACATATATGCATATGTTACATAAAGTAATTGTGTACATGCTCAAGAATATTCTCATGCATAATTCAGCACATGTTTACACAAGCATGCCTAGCTTATGTTTACTTAGTTGAGCTCAATTTAGTTTAATTAGTGTAGCTGCATTTCCAATTTGTTTATCTATCTCTAGTTTTATTTTTTTAGTTTCACTTAGCTTTTGCATAATTTTTAGGCCTATTTCTTTCTGTAAAAGTAATTGAACTCTTCATGTAATTTATCTTCCAATATTATATTATTTCTACACTTGACTAATATAACAATTATTTATTTCTACCCTTGCTTGTGGAAGGTGTTCTTGTTTTTTTGTTTGGTCCCTAGGTGCTTGTGTTGCAAACTTCAACAAGATGAACCTAGAATAAAAATCTGAAGCAAATGTGTAGGATAGATGTGCTAGGTGCCCATTTCTAAATGTGATTCAATCTCTGCAAGATGACTAAAAATTATATGAGGAATCTTTTTATATCTATCTCCTAGAATTGTAGGTTATTGTAGTAGGATTGAGGTACTGAGCACTATAGTTCTAGGTTTTTCAACTATTCAAGTTTGTCACTACCTATCACTATATGCTCTACTCATCTCAAACTTTTCCACATTTGGCCTATATTATTTTTTTTGATTGTGGAGTAGGATCTCTAAATAATGCATTTATCTACACACATTCATGATGCATGGGTGTCTAATATATAGAGTACATCATTGTCTTACATCTATTCATTGATACGAAGGACGCCCCCTGTAGATTGCAAAGATGGGGTGTCTAGATCTAGTTCATTTATATACTTATAGACAATATTTAGTATCTTTCATTCAATCCTCCCCAATCCTCATAACTTTTCAAGATGTGATTTCTATTGTAATTTTTAAGTGACAATTTTATATGTAGATTCAAACACCTTTAGGCTTCTCTTCCTAATTTCAACAAGTCGATTTTGGATTCTTGGAGACCATTTATGTCAGATATGATTGACCTTTACCCTTATGTGAAAGGTTTTTTGTTATGGATTTTAAAACTATGAAGGACAAGGAGGTGGTGTTGAATATTGGGTTTGGATGTGAGGTGAGTATTTCCTTTTATTCATAGAATGTCTCCCTTCCATCAACCCCCTCACTAAAGCCCTTAATTTCCATTCAATTTGAGTATGACTTCCTAAGATCCCACTTCATTTTTTATAGTGAATAATCTTTTGAAGATATGGGAAATGATAATTTTCATTTTTTGAAGGTGGTCCTAGCTTCTTCTAAATTTAAACACATTGCATATGCCTATATTTTAGTTGACATTAACATCTTGAAGGATTTTGTTAGAGATGTTGTCTTGATTATGGAAGAAAGCCGTGGTCTCAATCAATCAATTTATAAGGTTTTCTATTCTATTGTATATGGTGATTCAATATTGCCCAAATTTCTATTAATTATCCCCACTTCTATTTCTTGAAGGTGTGCTGAACTATTTTGTTCATTCATGGTCTTCTTGATCACTTGACTTTTGATGAGTATTTTTACTTTACAGATAATTAACCCAATAAGATCTGTCCAAGACTAGAAATTTATAGGGGAGATGGAAGCACTAGCTCCTATAAGTGATCCCTTACTTGCAAATGCTCCTTCTATGTCACCCAAATCTACAATGGAAAGTGATATTGTACCTATTTTACCAATAAAGTCTATGCTAGATATGTTTTCTTGTGAGAAATGTTCTCCTTAATTGCAAGTTGTGTCAAACGTATAAGTTTGTCCTTCCCTTTCTTGATATGAAGATATGGATAAAGTCAATGTTACATATATTTCCTCATAATAATATGTGTGTGTGTGTGTGTGTAAATGGGTACCTGTCAGAATCAACACAAACACACAATAGGTCATTGCATTAGTATAATTGGTTAGATAAAACATTCAAAAACCACTAATATCGGCCTATTGCCTTCTAACTAGAAAGAGTGTAATAAATAACATATTTAGCCCTTAGAATATGCTATAAATCAGTGACCAATACTATTCTAGCAT
>MU228378.1:589925-617462 GCA_018584345.1 Thuja plicata | reverse complement strand
ATTAACCCAATAAGATCTGTCCAAGACTAGAAATTTATAGGGGAGATGGAAGCACTAGCTCCTATAAGTGATCCCTTACTTGCAAATGCTCCTTCTATGTCACCCAAATCTACAATGGAAAGTGATAATGTACCTATTTTACCAATAAAGTCTATGCAAGATATGTTTTCTTGTGAGAAATGTTCTCCTTAATTGCAAGTTGTGTCAAAGGTATAAGTTTGTCCTTCCCTTTCTTGATATGAAGATATGGATAAAGTCAATGTTACATATATTTCCTCATAATAATATGTATCTTGAATTTTGACTTATAGAAAGATGAAAGATCTACCCAAACATGGGTCCAATGCTCATACATGAATTAAATATGTTCTCCTAACAAAGAAAGGAGTCTAGCATTATGTAGAATGTTGACACTTTAGTGTAAATAATTTATGTGTGCTTGATGTTATCATAAGTAATTCATTAAAATCTAGCTTATTTGTTTGTTTTTTTATTGATCTATTATCCCTTTACTTATATCTTGATGGGTTTGAATTTTAATAAATTTGTTATCTGCTATTTGCGGTATAGCTTTCTATATTAGAAAACTATAAACTCCATCCAAGCCATATTGTAATGGGGAAAATTTATCTCATGCCTAGGATGAGCCTATCCCTAAGAATTCCAACCTTGCGTGGCACTAGAAAGCCTTACTTGTGACTCCCATTGTTGTCAAGTCCATTTCTTGCTCCTAGACTATGCCTTACCCTAAATTTCAAGTGCCCATCACGTGACTACCTTAACATACACCCCGTGGAATGATAGTGCATGCTGAACCTCCTTGGCTCTTCATCCTTTTGTATGCTCTATGAACATGTCCTCGAGCCCCCATAGCTCTACTCTTGTCCAACCCTATTGAACCCCTTTTGACTCATCAACTGGCCACCTTATGCATTTTTCTATGGCATCCCCCATAAGACCCATGCTACTAAAATTAGCCTTGGTGACCTCAACTCCCCGAGTTCTCTTGATCACCGCTGTGCCACTCTGAATTCCCCAAAACCACCCTAGCTCCACCTTGCTCAACTATGCATGCCCCCAAAAGCTATATACTTCACTGCCTCTATGCATCGAGACTCCTTGAGTCTCCCTTGCCGAACACTACATCCCACCTGAGTGAATTGGACCACTGAGTCCTCCTGGTCATTGCACATACTACCAAAGCATACTTGATACTACCAAAGCACCTCCAAACACATTGAGTTCTCCTATCCTTTCTCACATGCTACCGAAGCATGCCCAGTACTACCGAAGCACTGGTGTCCCATGTTGGGTTCCCCCAGTCCACCTTAGACCTTGAAGCACCAATCCATTCCTCATGGGATAGCTAACCACCATAGCTAGCTTTGAATCCAAATAGTGAGCACTGACTACGTCGACCTTCTGTCTCTATTTGCATGGCCCTATTGGTGAACCCAATTAGTCCTGCATCTGTTTCATTCAAACCAACTCATGCATCCTTGCAATCTTAGCTCCTTGGATTCCCCCATGTAATGAATACCTACTTGTGCTCCACGCCCTTGTTCCATGATCCATCCCAATCCCTTGGTCATTGTACTCACTTTCCAAATCGACTATACCACCATAGCACATTTCCTATGAACCATATCACCATTTCAGTAATGCAACACAACACCTTTGATTACCCTTATGAATCTGCCTCATGGCTTGGCTCACCTTGAGCACTCCTCTAAAATATCGTATCCCAACTACCATCTTGGACCCCTCTCGTAGGCCCTTGAGATACTGAATCTCAATGAAAATCCATCGTTCCATATACCCTAGATGTGCACCCAATGCAACACCCCTTAGATCCACCATGCATGGATATTTGACTCCGCAACACTCCCCCGCATAGCTTGCGCAACACAAACTCCAACTCTCCTACTTGGACAACCGATTGTGTAGTTGCCTCCCACCTTGGGACTAGGTACTCCACTTCCCTAGCTTTTGGGACTTTGATAACTCCGTTGGAGTCATCCCCAACTTTGGCTTAGTTACTCCACTTCAGTGAGATAGGAACCTCGAGCTTGCATCCACCAATAAACCTCACTAGCCTTCGGTAAGGTGAGGCTACTCTATTTCACCTCTATCCATACGATTCCTCAAGTCTTGCCAAAAGACATGAGGGAAGGAATACTCTACTTTGTCCCTCTTGAGGGAGGTTGGCCACCCTAGCCACCCTTTATGCACTCCTGCACTTACCCTCCATGGTTACACCTTAGATTTGCACCATGGGAGATCCTACGCCACAACTGTGTGCCCAACTTCCAAGCGACACAGCCCCAAGATTACACCCTGTACTGTGACCGTGCATGCCTTGTACTCCACATAGCCCCCTGTGTTTAGTGAATCACCAGACCCTTATATCCTCCCCCAATTTAAAATAGGCGACGTCCTCGACACCGAAACTACCAACTCAAGGCCCACACTTTGCTACCGTAGCACCTGTCAACGAGATCTACACATGCCTCTTCGACTACTCTCCACACCTTGGATGAACTGTACAACCTTGTAATACCACACTTGCACCCTTTCTATCACCATAACATACTTGGTGCTACCAACATACCAAATGCTGACCCCTGCATGAATCCACTCCATGACTAACTTCAATTGAGCTGTATAACCAAATTGAACTCTGAGAAATATATACTGAATACTTATGTCTCCCACTCAGCCTACTACCACACCCAAATTCTTTCTTCCACCTTCCATTGTCCAAGAACCATTGCTGACATCCACTGAAAGAAATGGCTCCACAATCCACTTGTGGCACCCCCTTTTGCTTTCCAAAAGTTACACGTATCCTACTCTTGGCTTTGACAACTTCTGTCATTGCACTCTGCTTGCTTGTTGATTGGCCCTCATGGCATGCCTTGCATCCATACTCCCAAATCAAACAATCCAACCCAGAATCCCCACCAACATCCATCTAACACCATGCTTGTAGAACCTTGCACCATCCTTAGTACTTACGCCAACCTTCCTCAAATCATGTGTCGAACACAATCCTACACCAAACTATACCGAATAGCTCCCAAGCTTTGCTAGACTTTCTAGACTTCTCTCAGTCTATCAGGTTTTGATTTTGGTCTTACATGTCCCTTCAACAATGTCATCTCTGACACCAACTGTCATGGGGCTAGATTTATCTCATGCCCAGGATGATCCTCTCCCTAAGAATTCCAACCTCACACGGCACTGACAAGCCTTACTCATGACTCCCATTGCGGTCAAGTCCATTTCTCACCCCCAGACTATGCCTTACCCCTAATTTCAAGTGCCCATCACTTGACTACCTTAACATACACCCCACAAAATGGTAGTGCATTCCGAACCTCCTTGGATCTTCATCCTTTTGTATGCTCCGTGCACATGTCCTTGAGCCCCCATAGCTCTACTCCTATCCAACCCTGTTGAACACCTTTTGACTCATCAACTGGCCACCTTATGCATTCATCTATGGCATCCCCCATAAGACCCATGCTACTAACATTAGCCTTGGTGATCTCAACTCCCCGAGTTCTCCTGATCACTGCTTTACCACTCTGAATGCCCTGGAACCACCCTATCTCCACCTTGCTCAACTATGCATGCCCCCACAGACTATGCACTGCATTGCCTTTGTGCATCGGGACTCCCTGAGTCTCCCTTTCTGAACACTACATCCCACCTGAGTGACTTAGACCACTGAGTCCTCCTGCTCCCTGTCCATACTACTAAAGCATACTTGGTACTACCAAAGCACCTCTAAACACATTGAGTTCTCCTATCCTTTCTCACATGCTATTGAAGCATGCCAAGTACTACTGAAGCACTGGTGTCCCATGTTGGGCTCCCCCAGTCTACCTTAGACCTTGAAGCACCAATCCATTCCTCATGGGATAGCTAACCACCATAGCTAGCTTTTAATCCAAACACTGAGAATTGGCTGCCTCGACCTTCCGTCTCTATTTTCATGGCCCTATTGGTGAACCTAGTTACTCATGCATTCATTGCATTCAAACCAACTCATGTATCCCTGCAATCTTAGCTCCTTGGATTCCCCTGTGTAATGCATACCTACTTGTGCTCCACGCCCTTGTTCCATGATCCATCCCAATCCCTTAGTCGCTGTACTCACTTTCCAACTCGGCAATACCACCATAGCACATTGCTTATGAACCATATCACCATATTAGTAATGCAACACAACACCTTTGATTACCCTTATGAATCTACCTCATGGTTTATCTCACCTTGAGCACTCCTCTGGAATACCGTATCCCAACTGCCATCCTAGACCCCACTCGTAGGCCCTTGAGATACCGAATCTCAATGCAAATCCAACCTTCCATATACCCTGGATACGCACCCAATGAAACACCCCTTAGATCCACCATGCATGGATAACTGGCTCCACAACACTCACCCACATAGCTTGCCCAACACAAACTCCAACTCTCCTACTTGGACAACCCATTGTGCAGTTGCCTCCCACCTTTGGACTAGGTACTCCACTTCCCTAGCTTTCGAGACTTGGATAACTCCCTTGGAGTCATCCCCAACATTGGCTTAGTTACTCCACTTCACTGAGATAGGAACCTCGAGCTTGCATCCACCAATAAACCTCACCAGCCTTTGGTAAGGCGAGGCTACTCCATTTCACCTCTATCCATAAGATACCTCAATTCTTGCCAAAAGACATGAGGGAAGGACTACTCTACTTTGTCCCTCTTGAGGGAGGTTGGCCACCCTAGCTTCCCTTTATGCACTCCTGCACTTACCCTCCATGGTTACACCTCAGATCCGTGCCATGCAAGATCTTACACCATAACTGTGTGCCCAGATTCCAAGCGACAGAACCCCAAGATTGCATCCTGCACTGTGACCATAAGTGCCTTGCACTCCACATCACCCCCTCCGTTTAGTGAATCACCAACCCCTTGCACATGTCATAGCATGGGAAAATGTTCATATGGTTGAGTTTGAAGAAGAGCTATCAACATGCATTGAAGTGTCACCAGCAAAAATTTTCAACATAAAGTTGCTTCACCTTCAATGTCATGTTCGTAAAGTGATATTTCCCAGCATCTATTTCTGAGAAAAGACATGTCTCTGTGTCATTCACATCTGAGAAACAAGTCGGGATAACCTTGGCATCAAACTTGTTAATAAGAAACAAACAATATACGACCGAGCAAGTCAGGATAACCTTTTTCCCATGTCAGAATGCCCCACTTAGTGTTACATTTTTGGTGGTCTCTATCAGAAAAAAATAGTGTGTTTTGTGACCTTATTCTTGATATAATTACCCAGTGGTGAGTATTTGTTTTGTAATGTGAGAAAATTATTTTGTTGTTTGGTTGGTTAATGAGTTGTGGTTGTGAGTGAAAGGTAGACTAGATAGTAGTTCTTTGATTTATTTAAGTTGAATATATCATGATTTTGAGTTGATTATCATTATAGATGTTTAGAATTCATTTTTATTTCTTCTTTTTCTTTTACTAGGTGCATTACAATTAACATAGATTAAATTGAATTCATTTCTTAAAATAAATGTTGATTAAATATTGATGAGTAAAAATTTGTTTTGATAGAGTCTCTCTAGTTTGATTGGATGATTTCATTTGTAGCGTTAGTCTTAGTAAAATTGTAAAGAGGGAGATAATAGACCTTAGGATGGAACAAAAAAGGAGTATAATGTTCAAATGGTGACATGTTCAAATGGTGATTTGAGGCAAAAGGAACTTATAAGGATATGACTCGTAAATGGGAAAACAGTTACCACACAAGTGAACAATATTCTAGTTTCATTAAAATATCTTGTTAAATTCAACCCTTTTTATGAAAAGTGTAGGTTTACTTAATTCGGTGTCTCACCGAAGTGTTGGAGTGAATACTATTATAAAACTGAGGGTTTATCACTTTGTGGTTGTCGGGGGGGAACCTGCCATAATTTTTTCACTATTGCCTATGGGTGATGCTTGTTTTTATAAATGTGTAGGTGTAGGTCATAGGGGTGACTATGTTGATGAAACTAGGACCTTAGATTTTTCCTTCGACTACCAAAATAGGTAGTTTTTTTCAACAAGACATAATTTCTAACTAGTGGACCAGGTTTTCACAAATGAGATAACATTAAAAATATGTTTCCATGTTCCTATTAATAGTACAAGTGATTTTTCTAGAATTTTCCACAAGTAAATTGTATTTCTCATTGAAGTCAATTTTTCTATTTTGGGACACTAAGCTTATAATATTTTTCCATGATCTCCACTTCTTTACATTTTTTTCATCATTAGAAAGGCATTAAGGAGCTCTATCATGGTGCCCATGTTCTTTTTCCAAACTCATTTACAAGTATATTTTATTTACTTATTTTCATATGGAATTGAGATCGATCATTCAGATATCCTAACTTCTAGAGAGGCTCAATATTTTTGGAAAGATTTAATTTGTAGCAAAAGTCATATTTGAGAGTTTTTATATTCATCTTGAGGGATTAAACATTTGTAAGATTGTCATGTAGATAGTCCCAATAAGAACCAAAAACTGATGACTGGCCATGTGAGAGTGCCCCATCTAGTGTTACGTTTGTGGTGGTCTCAAGCCTTCGCTACAAGGATGGAATTCTATCAACGAAAAGCAAGGTGTTTTGTAATCTTATTCCTAATCTATTTTACCAAGTGGCATTAATTGTGAGAAAAGTATGGGTTGTTTCATTTCTTGATGGGTCATGGCTATGATTGAGAGCTAGATTAGATGGGAGTTTTGGATTTGATTTAATTATGTTTTTGATTAAGTAAAATAGGTTTTATAGGGTTCTTGAAACCCAAAACAAGAAAGAAGTATCATGAAGCCCAGTTAAAAATGAAGCAAAACAGAAAAGACAGAGTAGGCCAGGAAAAGGCTAGAGAGAAAACAAACAACTTTGACCAAATTAGAAAAAATACGGTCAACAAAAAAAACCAAGGACTGTAATGACAAGTGCACCATCAGAGTAGCCACCTTGGCTTCAAACATTTCTATGTTGGCCGTTGACTCATTAAACTTTTGGAAATCTAGCACCATGTCCTTGTCCTTAATCTTCTTGGTTCTAGCTCTGGTACACTGGTTGAGGCCCTATTCAGTATTCTGATATGTCTCCACCTCCATATTGTCTGCCTCTAGCCCATCTAAATTATCCTCTAGCTTCTCAGTGATAGTGTTAGTGTGCTCTTTAGAGGCCTTGAGGATATTATAACTCTGTTCTAGGATATTCTTAATGGTAGCTTCTACCCTAGTCATGTTATCCTCCAACTTTTTCACTCTACTATTTATCTCCTGATCCTCCATAGTCTTCTCCTTATTATCCTTCTAATTTCTATTAGCCCCTTTTTTGAGGTCCTCCACCTCATAGAATAACCATTTGATGGTTCTGTAATTGTCAACCATGCTGTAACGGGAGTTATTAAGTAGGTCTATTTTGAACTCCCTGGCATTATCACTAAGAACCACTAAAGAAGGGTCGATGAGCTCATCCAGCTTGATTTGGCCTCCCTCCCTCTCAATAACCTTAGGGTTTATGATTTCTTTTGTAATCCCCATCTTTTCCTTATTCACATTGATATTGTGCCACCCAATAATCTTCCCTTGTTCAGCCATGTAACAACAGAAATCATTATCCTACATGTCATCCTTCTCCATCTCATGAGGATGAGAGAGTTGCGGGGAGTGGGGAGTTTGATTAGTATCTTGGTAGTCGTCCTAGAGCTTCCTCTTCAAATTGTGACCCAAAATAGGGGAAACACTACAGGTTTTGTCCTTAAGGGATTTTTGGTCCTCTCTCAAATCCCTCTTCCTGTCCTTATTGTTTTTACCCATGGTAGATTGTTTCCTCTATGTGCCTTTTCCACTGGTAATGCCCTCCTCATCCTCTATATCCATATCCTCTTCAATGTACTCCTCAAAAGAGATAATCATGGTGATATATTTTTAAGGGGTAACCAGTTTCTCTTTTTTGGTGCTTTTCAGACTCACTCTTCACTTTTTAGAGGACAAACCCAGAGTATTCTTTTTCATTTCATACTCCTCTTCATTGTTAGAATATAGACCATCACTATCTTCCATCTCCGAGGGGATGTAATCCGAACCAGAGGCCTCCACCTCGTCTTTCTTAACCACCTCTTTTCCTAGGATTTGGGCCTTGAAGTATTCATAGATTAATAATAGAAGGCCCTCATGCAAGGTAGGGTTAGCTATGGACTTCTCTCTATAACCATTTATATTGTCATTAATTGAAGCATACAAATAAAGGGGAATGGACACCTTCATATCATGGGGAAAATGGTTCAATAGGACAAAGTGATAGGTGCAGATTCTATCAAACCTGGTATCCATCGTTATGTAGTAAATGGTGGCTCTTAACATGAACCACCATAGTCTCTTTAGCCCTTCCAGAAGGTAGTGGTTGCCGACCTTGGTAAGCCCTTTATTTTCCTCATCATTTCTGACAAAGTCGCTTATCGCCGAGTCTGATATTTTCTTGTCTCTCTAGAACATCTTTCCAACAATAGGAATCCCCATAACTACTGAGATAACCTCCTCAGTCATCATAAACATTTTTCCATTTGTCTTTGTTCTGTCCTCATTCTAGTTTTTGACAAACATATTTGTCATAGTCGGCTTCCCACCGTGAAGTCTCTCAATGAAGGTGGAAATGCTGCCACTTTGAAGGTACTTCCATATTTTGGTGCGTTGTCTCAATTTTTCCATATCTTTAGCAGGTTCCCTCCTATTCCTTTCCCCACCCATCACAAGAAAGGTAAGATAGGAAGAAACATAGAGCATCAAACCAAAAAACTCCGATATGTTCTAGATAGTTCTATTTCTTTGGCTTGAGCAGCAAGTTTTGATGAAGTGTTTGAGGACTCTATTAGTGTTTGGGTGTGATATGATGTGATTACCATTCTATCCTGTCTCATACTTTCCAATAATTGAAAAGCCATTTCCATTCAAACTGTTAACAATCGTAATTGATATTTATGAAGCCCTCCTTTCCATGGATTTAGTCATAAGCAACTAAATCTGACACATCACATGGAAGATCAGCACCGTAAAGCCAACGTGTCTTCTTTTCACTTCTGACTGCCTAATTGGCAAACTAGTTAGCTACTTGGTTGCCTTCTCTAAAAACATGGGATAAATGGACCTTATCAAAGGTATTCAAAAGTGAGTGAGTTTCCTCAATCATGTTAGCAATGGTCCACGATGGCGGGTGATTCAATTTGAGATAGTAGATAATTTTTTGGGAGTCCCCTTCTAACCAAATATTTCTAATTACCAAGTCATCAGCAAATTTGGTCACATGGAGGGAGACACTTGCTTCTGCATAATGGTTGGTTTGTGTGCCCAAAGGAAGACTAATTGCAACAATACCTTGGCCATAGCTATTACGAATAATGGTACCACTTGCCACCTTACTAGGATTGCCCTTGGATGCACCATCAAAGTTGGATTTAGCCCAACCATTTGGGGGATGAATCTAGGTATAGTGATTTGTTTTATCAATGGTAATAGAGGGATTAGCAGCATCAAAAATACCTGCAAAAGGGTTAGGATTCCCACAAAAAGGCTCTAAGGTTCTTATAGATCAATCTTCATTTCATCAAGTGGCCATTTGTGAATGAACATGACACCCCTCGCTAATTTGACTGTCCTGATTCTATTTTCAGGATCAAAATCAAAATCTGACATTTGACCTTTTTAGTCAACTCTAGCTGACCACTTGCACAATCACTCTTCTGGACTCCAACCACTGGAAATCTCTCGTACTTTTCTTCCAGTCAATCCATGTATTATACTTTTGGTCAATCTTGGTCACCAAGATGTCTCATCAAGTACATCTTTTGTCCTAACCACTTGGGACCTATTTCTAATCAGATTAGCTTCTTCTTGCATCACGTTATCAATCGAATTGCTTCTCATCACTGGGGCACCTTGCCATATTTTGATTTCACTCCTGAGGGGGCAGGATCAGGACATCAACATTCCCATGATCACATCCTTAATCAAAACCCCATTGCTTGGGGCATCTCAGCTTCATCTCATCAAATCAAGTTGAGATCATCTTAATCAAAGGAAACCTAATCAATGGTCTTATACAATGATGAATACACTCAAAATTAGACAAGATCGGTCTTATAAGAGCGATTCATTATTCAAACCAGATACATTGATAAAATTGACTTCATCACTTCAAATCAACTCAATTTTCTTGCTAATAAAATCTCTTAATAGTAATGAGTTTCATCACTTCAAATCAAACTGGTTATTCATTCTAACCAATCAAAAGGTTTAAGAGTTCTTGACAGATGTCTAGTTTCATTGCTTCAAACCAAACTCAATCTTTGTCCAATCAAGCTCAAAGTCGGTCTTCTTCAAAAGAATGGTTGCATTGCTTCAAATCAAATTGTTCTAGGTATTCTCGCTAACACGTCTTTAAATCAATGCGCTCATCACACATCAATTCAAATAGGGGAAAATGTAATGACCTAAAAGTGGTCACCTAAACCCTAGACCCCTAATCTCAGTCTCATATCAAGAAACCCTAATCTTGATAATTCTAAGTCCTAAACCAAACTTGCAATTCATCAATTTCAAGCTAATCTGACCTCGAGCATTTTAGTCTTCTAATTTGGTCATTTTCTAAGTAGCTAACCTGTAATGGTTCATTGAAATGTGTGTTTCCAGCTGCAGGTATCCAACACAATTTCAACCTCTTACCATCCACTTCCAAATCCATCTTGGGTCATTATGTCCCAAAATCCACATCCCCTTCAAAATCTAAAAATTTCCAAAGTCCATCTTTCCTCCATTAGTCCACCACCCTTTAAAGTGTGTGCAAATTTTAATCTTGCAAACACCTCCATCTATCCCTACATAAATATTCCAACACCCTATCTTTCATCCAACACCTATGTTATATACTTTTTTCCATCTTATCTAATCCTTTGCACAAAGCCTTATTCTACATATCATATCCCTTTGCCATCACCCTTTCCACATCTTTGAGAATACATTGAATAACCGTGGAATATTATCATATATCTTTCAAGGGTACTATCTAAAGAGAAATATACTTAAGTCCTACCTCCATATTCTATCATAGACACACTATCTTCTATAATATTATGGATTGTGAGCGGGGATTGTGGATCTTGATTATATTTGATGTATTGTAATTGGTGTTTACATTTTTTAGGTACCAGGCGTATCTTAGAAAGGGGTTAAATAATTACTTTTATATTGGAAAAGCTTAATTGTCCGACCTAATCAATTATTGTAATATGATGTATATGAGAGATCTTTTATTTTAAAAAGATGGATGTATGATGAGAAGGTAATTGAAAAAATGGATAAGTGTGGAAGTTGTGAAGCTTGATTTTTTGCTGGATGTAGAGAAGAGTTTGTGATTATAGTACTTCATTGGAACTGACCAAGCAAAGACAATTGCTACCAAACAGTTCACTGGATTGTATATTTCTTATGTACACTTGTTCAGATTGTAAATCCTTGAGGGTGTCTCTAACCTTCTTTGGGTAGTGTGCATGGGCAGTGAGCCCACTGTTACTCTTGATTCTTAACATGGACTGTCCTCTAATAGGGACTGTGTACTATAATGTTGTAATAAGATCCTAACAGGGCTAAATCTTTTAACATGGATACTATACTCTAAGTACATCATTTGAGGGTGCTAATTCCCACTGGGGTTTTACCTTTAACATGGTTTCCTCGACAACAAAGGATTGTGTTATTGTGTTGGCATTTTCTTTGTTATCATTTGAATTGAAGTTTTGGTTTATAAATTTTAATGTTTATAATATGTCTCACAACTGATTCACCCCCCCCTCTTAGATGTGCTTGTGGATTGTTGTTCCTAACAAATGGTATTAGAGCTACTGGTCCTCAAAGAGAAATCTTAACAACTTGAGGTGATCCTGAAAATGACTTACTACAGGAAGGATAGTCCAAAATTTGATCTTGAAAACTTTGACAACTGGAAGAAAAAGATGAGAAAATATTTTCTATGTCTAGGAATCAAATACTGGATTATCATGAAAAGAAGAAGGAAAAGATAAAGACAAAGGATGAATTGGATAAAGCTACTGAAGATAAAAATAATTTATTTTCATGTAACATGGTCGCAATGTTATCATTGATAAATGCACTTTCTAAGGTGAATTCACAGAAGTAAAGGACTTAGATTCTCCACATGAAATTTTGACATGATTGGAAGCACTGTATGAAGTTGATAAGTTTACAAAAACATGCGAAGCTACACAATAGGAAGACAAAGATGGAATCATTGAAAATGAAAGATGATGAGAACATTAGAGAATATGCATAGAGAACTACTAAATTGGTTACTGGCATCAAGAACTCTGGAGGTACTTAGAGTGAGGAAGAAGTGATTGCAAAGATTCTCATATCTCTGACACCTGCATACATAACTAAAGTACTAGAGGAGATTATACCTTTGATAACAAACTTCAGTAGAGAGATGTTGATTGTAAAGCTTACTATGTTTGAGGCAAAAAAACTGGGATATTCTCTACCTAAAGTTGAGTTAGCATTCAAGGTGACTATGCATAGAAACAAAAGGACCTTATTTAGTATTGCGAGAACCACCAATAGTGACTTGAGAGAAGAACTTGGAGACTATGCTGATGAATGGGAACAAATACATGAAGAAGAAACAAAGCTAGATGAAGTGGTAGCTCTGATCCCAAGAAGAGAAAAGAGAGGTAACGGTAAATTTTAAGGAAAGTTACCTTTGAAATTATTTTCATGCAACAAGATAGGTAATTTTTCATCTTGATGTCCTACAAGGGTTCCAAAACATAACCTAAGTTTTACAAATCATAGTATCCAAAATACAAGGAATGTTATTATGCTAGTGAACATATTTTTGATGATGAATTTGTTGACTATAATTAAATTGGATTTATTTTTATTAAGGATGATGAACCTATACATGAATTAAAAGCCATAGTATCTCATGTTGAAAATAAATCTGAATGGGTTACAGATAGTGGTTGTTCACATCATATGACTAGAGATAAAAAATAAATTTGTTAGTCTAAAAAGGTATGATGGTGGTGTTGTTAGATTTGGTTACAATACTCCTAAGCTTATCATTGGAGTTGGATCTATTTATCTGGATGGAAAAACTAATACTAAAAATGTACTGCTTGTTGATGGACTTAAACATAATCTGTTGAGTGTTTGACAGCTAGTGGAAAAAGGTTATCAATTGAAATTCATTGATGGGAAATGTTCTATCAAAAGTAAATGGGAGAATTGATCGCATCTCGTACTAAATATAGCGGTAATGTATTGGAATTGAATACATATGAGGTTTCTTGTTTTTTGTGAAGGCAAGTATGACTAATGCAGTAAGAGATCCACCTACGATTGTGAAACCATATAACACTATGTCTAGAGAGTGTGTTAAGGGGAAGTAGACTAGAAGGCATTTTAAAAGACAATCTTATTCAAAAAAAAGGAAGTTGGATTTGGTACATATAGATCTATGTGGTCCTACTAGAGAAATATCTTATTATGGTGAAAGGTATTTTATACTTTTTGTTGATGAATTTTCTAGAAGGATGTGGGTTACATATTTAAGAGAGAAATCCAAGGCATTTGAGAAATTCAAGATATTCAAAGGAAAAGTTGAGAATGAATAAGGTTTGAAGATTAAATATTTGAGATCAGATAGAGGTGGTGCATTTACTTCAGATTTATTTAATAACTACTGTGAAGAGCATGAAATCTTTTAGATAGACATCTGCTCCTAGGACACCACAACATGATGGGATAGCAGAGCGAAGAAATAGAACAATATTAGATGCTACCAGAACTATGTTTCTAGAGGGAAATGTATCACATGTTTATTGGAGAGAAGCTGTTGGTACTGCAGTGTACATGTTTATTTAAGAGCTTGTGAAGTTGAAATACTAATCATAGAAGTTTTTGTTGATGATATATTTTTTGGAGGCAATGATAAAATGAGTAAAAAGTTCTCTAAAGAAATGGAAAATGAATTTGAAACGTCAATGATTGGTGAGATGAATTTTTTTCCTGGTTTTCAAATTAATCAAAATAAGAATGGTATCTTATATCTCAAACCAAGTACCTTAAGGAAATGTTGAAGAAGTTTGGAATGGAAGATTGTAAACCTGTTAGGACACCCATGGTGACTGGTTATAAACTTACTAATAATGATGAAACTTAGAGTGTTTTTCAGAAAAAGTACAAATCAATGATTGGATGTCTACAATATCTAACTCACACCAAACTAGATATTTCCAATGCAGTTGGAATTGTGGTAAGATATCAAGCAGAACCTAAAGAGACACACCTTGCAGTTGTGAAAACAATTTTCAGATACTTGAAAGGAACAATAGAGTATGGATTATGGTATTAAAATTTAAATGAGTTTATTTTACATGCTTATACTGATTCTGATTGGGTAAGTAGTGTGGATGATAGAAATAATACAAGTGGTGGATTATTTTTCCTTGGAAAAAGTCTGGTTTCATGGTTAAGTAAGAAGCGAGACTGAATTTCTCAGTCTACTACTGAATCCGAGTATGTTGCTACTACTATAACTTGTACACAAGTTGTTTGGATGAAGCAAATGCTGAAGGACATTGGAATAATTTTGAAGAGACATTGGTTATTCATTGTGATAACACTAGCAAAGTGAATATTTCAAAGAATCTTGTTATGCATTCAAAAACTAAACATATTTGTATTAAGTTTCATTTCTTGAGAGACAAGGTAGCAGAGAAAGAGATTAGACTGGAGTATGTTAGCACAAAGGAACAAATAGAATATATATTTACAAAATCTTTTCTAAAAGATGCTTTTGACTATCACAGAAGTATGCTTGGGGTGAGAACCCCTCCCTATGGTAATTAATTGATGTAGGCATGCATCAGTCTAGTGGCTTTCAGAGCTATATCATTTTCTAGACTTGATGTATGGATCTACTCCTCAAGGGGAGTGATCACAGGAACACTATAGAGCACATTAGGGTGACTTTGCACCTGGCTACTAGACACAAAGATTTGAAAAAGATACACCTTGTAGAAGATTAAAGAAGAGTTATGGCACCCTTTTCCATTGTCGTCAAAGGGAGAGAGATTCTATTTGAAAATCCCTACAGCTTTAGAGAGATTGTGTTGAGGATATTGAGAAGATTGTATTGAGACAAAGTACTTTTGGGTTGTGGATTTTCTCATATGTTAACATCAATGCCAAAGAGGGAGATTGTTAGATTGGGTACTACTGATGATGTTGGCACTCATGTTTTTTCATTGATGTCAACATATGTTTCTATGAAGAGAATAGACTAGTTATTACTATTGTATGATGATTGACATAAGTGTACAGACACTATACAGATGAATCAGAATGAATAAAGATGGTGATATGAATAAGAATGTGTGATGATATTATTTCTAAGGTCTCTTGGCTTCATATTTCATATTGGAGTTTTTATAGATGTTTTAGTGAAGACTGGTTTCTGGACTATGATAGTGATGCTTGACAGAGCGAGTCTCTGTGTTTTGAGGATATCTTACAGTAGAAACCTAAAATGGTTCATTGCTTATGCCCCCTTTTTAACATGTCTTCTATATTGTGTGTTTGATCTTTATCATTCACTAATATTGTGTCATTCTTCCATGTCATCAATTACTAACATTTCTCTCATTTTGGCCGAATCAATCTTTTTCCTAATCAACTCTGATCAACCCTAAACTAATCCTATTCGATCCTCAACTAATTCTATTCTATCCTAAACCAATCCAAATCTTCCTAAATCAATTCAAACCCTTCATATTCTATTCCTAATCACTTTCAAAATTGTTTGGACTCATTCCAACCATTCTGGGGCATTGTCCAAGATCATTGATGCCTAATTAACCTAGTTTCCAAACTAATCAAAACCCTATTTCAATTTGATCAATATTGTCATCATTTAAGGAGCATTTTCCAAGTTCATCGATGCTTCATATCCCGTTAATCAGCTATTTGATAACATTGTCAAAGTTCATCGGTGTTATCGTTATCAATCTATCAATATCAATTCAATAGTGTTGCCCATGTTGGTCAATACTATTTCTAATCATTATTATTTTGGGAACATTGTCCAAGATCATCAATGTTTCCCCATTCCTATTTCAATCCTATGATGCCATCAAAGTTCACTAGCACTATTCAATCATTTCCAAACATCATTACGCGGGCACATTATCAAATCTCATCGATGCCTCCTTATTTCCTAAACTATTCCAGAACCCTCAGAATTGATCCTAATCCTTATCAATATCATCAAAATCATTTCAATTGGACAGTAACACCTTCAATTCGATCAATAATTCACTAATTTCCCCCTTGGGATGAATAACCCATAGTTTATCCCTATGTCCTAATTAAATAAATAAATAGGCTTCATTTATTCCCCTTTTCCCTAAGTCTCAACAATTAATTAATTTTTATTAATTAATTGGCTAATTTCAATTATGAGATTTTCATAGTTTCATAAATCTAATTATGGATTTTGTGAGGAATATTGAGAATATTGAATTATTAATTGATTTAATGATTCCTAATCTTACCTAATTATCATATCCCTTAATGGAGATTCACATCCCTATTAAGGTGCTTCATGAATATCCTCAATATCTCCTTATTTGATCTCCCCCATATCATGCTTCCTAACATCCTACCAACCAATATCTTCATTTATGCATTGATTTTGTGTAATCTCACCTAAATGACTCTCATTTTCTATAAATTGAGAGGCATTTCACTCTTTCAAGGTTAGATCACTATCTCCTAGTATTCTCACTTGCAAACTTGGCTTTTGTTTCTTTGTGCAATCTTGTTATTGTCAAAGATCAACATCAAATCTGATTATGGAGAAGAATGGAGGACATGGGAGCTCCATTTGAAGGGAGTTCTTAGTCATTTTATGCTTTGTGTTTCTGACCTCTTGTTTTGAATGTCTTTTATGATAGATTAGATAGGTTAGCATATTGATTAGGGTTTGTGGTCTCCTAGATATGCTAGTATGCCTTTTTCTAGTCTTACACTTACAGGCGATGATGATTCAGGTTATGCGAGCTTAAGAGATGACATAAGACATGTTGAGGAATGTTTGTTGTTGATCGCAAGTCGTGTGATTTCTAGTGATGTCAGCTATGGTGTGTATTCTAGAGGAGACCTATTTGGGGCTGAATTTAGAGATGTAGCATGCATTATGGATTGCAAGCGTAGATTGTGGATCTTGGATTATATCTGATGTATTTTAATTGATGTTTACTTGTTTTAGGTACCATGTGTATCTTAACAAGGGTTTAAATAATTATTTTTATATTGGGAAAGCTTAATTGGCCGACCTAATCAATTATTGTAATAGGGTATATATGACAGATCTTCTCTTTTGAAAATATGGATATATGATGCGAAGGTAATTGAAAAGAAATAGAAGTGTGGAAGCTATGAAGGTTGATTTTATTTTGGATGTAGGGTATAGTTTGTGATTATATTACTTCGTTGGAAATGACCAAGAAAAGACAGTTGCTATCAAACAGTTCACTGGAATGTATATTTCTTATATACACTTGTTTGGATTGTAAATCCTTGAGGGAAACTTTAACCTTCTTTGGGAAGTGTGCCTGGGAAGTGAGCCCATTTTTACTCTTGACTCCTAACAGGGTGTGTCCTCTAATAGGGACTGTGTACTGTAGTTTTGTAATAAGCTACTAACATGGCTAAATCTTTTAACAAGGATACTATACTCTTAGTACATCATTTGTGGGTGCTAATTCCCACTAGTTTTTTACCTTTAACATGGTTTCCTTGGAAAAAAAGGAATGTGTTATTGTGTTTGCATTTACTGTGTTATCATTTGAATTAAATTTTTGGTTTACAAAAGTTTAATGTTTAATAATCTGTCTAAAAATTGATTCACTCCGCTCTCAGTTGTGCTTGTGGACTGTTATTCCTAACACAAGTATCATCTACCTTGTGCATGGGTCACACATGACATCTGGGGACTCCATTATTTATAAAATAACATCTACCTCACACATGAGTCACTCATGGCATCTATGGATTCATTGGGTTCCAATTAATCTTATTTAATGTTTATACCCAATTTGTTTTATTATGTTATCACTTTTTAAGAACTCCTTAATGTGTCCTATACTCACACTTACAAGATGAGATCTACATATGGATCGAATCCTGATACGTACTTAATTCACCTAATCGTAAGGCTCAAAAAACAAAAAAAGGAAACAAAAATAATAAGCTTGTTCACCTAGTCTACACTGAGGACATGAATACAAAACTTCATCTACTTCCTATACAGTTCAAGGACATGATAAACCATAGCTAGTCCATTCGGTCTACACTGAGGACATGAATACAAGAATCAACCACTTGATCTACACCAAGGATGTGATAAAATTTATATGTCATCTACTTGGGCTACACCAAGGATAAAGATGACAGAAGTATTGATCAAGCAATCAAAGCAATAATATGAGGATAACTCAACTCCCAAAATACTCAAGGCATAAACCAAGTAAAAAATCACACAAGTGAACATAAAAAGTTTATTAATTGGATAATTTGTGAAGAGCACCAATTCCCATAGGATCCAAAAAAAATCTTCCTAAAACACAAGGATGACTATCAAATCCAAAAAGTACAAAAAATACATAATGTAAGAGAAAGGGCTCAAATCCATAAAATATGAGGAAATGAAGTAAAATGAGTGTGATTGGTCTCAAACACAAAGCACACATCACATGGACCCATCAAAAGAATATCTCAACCGTGCTCGGATATGAGGTCTCAACGAGCAACATAATGAGAATCAATAACAATGCAAAAGCAATGGTCACAAAAACAAGCCAAGAAATGAGAGTGATACAATAGACCACATGTACGCTCCATTGGCCTATTAGCCAAGATAACAGATCACTAGATGATCTTAAATGTGCCTTAAAATCCTTACTCAATCAGAAATCTCAAAAAGGAAAGAATATACATGGTGCAAGGGGAAACCGATTTCGGTAATTCCTGACTAGACGTACTAACCAGAAAACAAATCTCAAACCCAAGGTTCAGATCACATTATTAAGTAAATAGAATGACCTCTATTCATTTTGAATGCACGTTCCAACAATAATCTTGGGATACTTCAAGGGCCAAATTACAAAAGATTCCAACATAGTGACAATCCTAAACAAGAGGTCACACAAAATGAGGCACACACAAAAATGCCCAAAATTAAAACTCAAAATCAAGATACAAAATTAAAATCCATTGGCTTTCATAATCCCACTAACCCAAAAATATAATTAAAATATAACTTTGACATTGTGGGGAAAAATAGGTAACCTAACGTCAAACATTTAGAGAAGCATTGAGAAAAATTGGGGGAGGGGTGTAGCACATTACATTGTCGCAATTGGTGAGAAGACTCCCAATTTTTTGCATTTTTGTTCAAATTTTGTTACGTTGATCCAAATTCACGATTGTATATGTGTTGATACTATGTAATCTGTAGTCATGATAGTCTGTACTTTTTTGGATGGTACAAGCAAGGGTTGTATTTAGGGTTTGATAATGGATAGGCTCAATACTGGTAGTATTGTTGTGATCACCCTATATGAAAAGGAGAGGTGGGTGCTGGGGTTTTTTATGTAGCACTATATGAAACTTCATTGTACTATAGTTTTGGTTCATGAGGTGATACCATGAAACTTTTCTTATAAAATATTGGATGTAAAACTTTATTTATTATTAATAAAATATAACAAAAAATTAACAAACAAAAAAAATGCATTTCCAATAAGCTATGTGGGGAAATTTGGAGAGGCCTAGGAGTTCATGTAGAAAGGTGAAATAGTGTAGGAGGAGAAGAGTTAAGGAATGTGAAAGAAGAGAGAAAGGGAAACATTGAAACAGGAAAAGATATGATTAAAAAAAGGGAAAATAAAAAAGAAAAGGAAATGATATGCCAATTTTTCTTTTAAAAATGATTAGAGAATTCATAACATGAATATTAAAAGAATAAAGACTTAAAAATTGTGAAAAAGAAGGAAAATAGAAGAGAGATGTTACATCTTTTCCTAATTAATTTTTCTGTAATAAACAAGGTTTTCCTACTATATACCATAATAATTCTTTTTAGCCAAATAAGAAAATAGTTCCAAATTAAAGGCTATTTAGAAAGAAAATATGGTAGAGTTTACTTATCTTTAGAGATGGTGTTGAAATTTCTTTTCAATGTCGACACTGAATTCAAACATTTGTTTTGAAGTTCTATTTTCAGCATGTACACAGAGGATAACATCAAAACTTTTGGACTTCATTTACATATATCCTAACTATTTTTCTAAAGTTGTTTAAATTTATTCATCTCGAGAGTATGTTAAATCATTAAAGAAATCTATGAAACCCATTTTCATTAGGAATTTATCTCCATTTATGCTTCTTGGTTAACATAGCCTCTCCTTTCTTCCCTTCCTTATTTTTCCTCTAATCACTCACTCATTTGATTTCCACCTTCTATCACTCCTTCATTTATCCGTAATGGTTTGTGAGAGTCCCAAACCTATCTAAGAGCTCTCCTCTTTCTCTCCTTTGAGCTTTGAGGGGGATTCCATCACCTATATATACACTTTGGCATTCTAGTTTTGTAGAGGTGACTTATCCTTATTTGAACACTTCTTTAGGCTATTTGCACCTGTATTTTCAACTAGAAGTTTACACTTGCATAGTTGAGTAGTATTGTTGGGAACAGTTGTAGAGATTCATGTGTCATCTATATCTTTAACTCATAGATGTTGTCTTTTTTTGCCATATATTCATTGTTTGAATGCTATTGTTGGGGGCACTCATGCAAATTGTTGTCTTCTTGATTCAGATCATCATCCATTTTATAGGAGCTTATTCTTCAGTACTATAGTAGTTATCATTCAACAATTATCTACATAATCTTTATGGTTCAAGGATGTTCTTCATATTACTATCTTTGGGACATTTTATTCGACACTTCTTAGTCCTTCTTTCTACTTTTCATGTGCTACATCTCTCACATTTGCAGAGCAGTTTTCTCCTATGTTGTTTTTCTCCATTTTCTCCACTTTGAGAGTCCTTAATTGTAAATGGGTACCTGATCAAGTCTTTTGTTTTCAGGAACCATTCATGCATATTAAGTTGGGTGTTAGAGCATGCATATTTTTTGAATTAAACTTATATGCATATACTGCATAAAGTAATTGTGTACATGCTCAAGAATATTCTCATGCATAATTGAGAACATATTTGCACAAGCATTCCTAGATTAAGTTTAATTAGTTGTACTCAATTTAGTTTAGTTTGTCTAGTTGCACTTCTAATTTGCATATCTAGCTCTAGTTCACTTGTTTTAGTTTCAGTTACCTTTTGTCAATTTTTAGGTCTATTGCTTTCTATAAAAGTAATTGATGTCTTCATTGTAATTTATCTTGCAATATTATATTCTCTTTACAATTGAGCAATATAACAATTAATTCTTTCTATCCTTGCTTGTGGAAGGTGTTCTTTTTTTGTTGTTTGATCCCTAGGCGCGTGTGTTGCAAACTTCAACAAGAGGAACCTAGAATTAAAATCTGAAGCAAATGTGTAGGATAGATGTACTAGGTGCCCATTTCTAAATGTGATGGAATCTCTACAAGATGATTGAAAATTCTATGAGGAATATTTGTATATCTATCTCCTAGAATTATAGGTTATTCTAGTAGGATTGAGACACTAAGCAATGTAGCTCTAGGTTATTCATTTATTCAAGTTTGTCACTACCTGTCACTATATTCTTTACTCATCTCCAACCTTCCCACATTTGGCCTATACTGTATTTGTTGATTGTAGAGTAGGCTCTCCAAATAATGCATTGATCTACATCCATTTGTGATGCATGGGTGTCTAATCTATATAATACACCCTTTTCTTACGTGTGTTCATTGATATGAATGATGCCCCTTGTAGGTCCCATATATGGGGTGTCTAGATATAGTTCATTTAGATTCTTCTAGATAATATTTAGTATCTTTTATTCAATCCTCTCCTATCCTCATACCTTTGCAAGATGTTATTTATATTGTAATTTTTATGTGACAATTTTATATGTAGATTAAAACACCTTTAGGATTCTCTTCCTAATTTGAACAAGTGGATTTTGGAGTCTTGGAGACCACTTATGTAGGATATGATTAACCTTTACCATTATGTGAAAGGTTTTTTGTTATGAATTTTAAAACTATGAAGGACAAGGAGGTAGTGTTCAATAGTGGGTTTAGATGTGAGGTGAGCATTTCCTTCCATTCATACAATGTCTCCCTTCCATCAACCCCCTCACTAAAGTCCTTAATTTCCTTTCAATTTGAGTATGAAATCCTAAGCTCCCACTTAATTTCTTGAAGCGAATAATCTTTTGAAGATATGTGAAATGATAATTTTCATTTTTGGAAGGTGGTCCTAGGTTCTTCTAACTTTAAACACATTGCATATGCCTATATTTTAGTTGACATTAACATCTTGAAGGATTTTCTTACAGATGTTGTCTTGATTATGGAAGAAAGCATTGGTCTCAGTCAATCAATTTATAGGATTTTCTCTTCTATTGTATATGGTGATTCAATATTGGCCAAATTTCTATTAATTATCCCCACTTCTATTTCTTGAAACCTGTGCTGAACTATTTTGTACATTAATGGTCTTCTTGATCACTTGACTTTTGATGAGTTTTTTTAATTTACAAATAATTAACCCCTTAAGATCTCTCCAAGAGTATAACTTTTTGGGGGAGATGGTAGCACTGTCTCCTATAACAGATCCCTTACTTGCAAATGCTCCTTCTACGTCCCCCAAATCTATAAGGACATGTGATACTATACATATTTTACCAATAAAGTCTATGCTAGATATGTTTTCTTGTGATAGATGTTCTCCTTAGTTGCACTTTGTGTCAAAGGTAGAGGTTTGTCCTTCCCTTTCTTGATATGAAGATATGGATAAAGTCTATGTTAGATATTTAATCTTGTAATATGATGTATCTTGAATTTTGGCTTATAGAAGGATGAAAGATCTACGTAAACATGGGTCTAATGCTCATACATGAATTAAAGATGTTTTCCTAACAAAGGAAGGAGTCTAGCATTATGTAGAATGTTGACACGTTAGTGTCAATAGTTTATGTGTGCTTGATGTTATCATAAGTAATTTACTAAAATGTAGCTTATTTTATTGTTTTTTTATTGATTTATTATCCCTTTACTGATATTTTGATGTGTTTGAATTTTAATAAATTCATTTTCTGCTCTTTAGAATATAGCTTTCTCTATTAGAAAACTGTAAACTCCATCCAAGCCATACCATAGCATGCCAAACTCCTCATATTGTTGAGTTGGAAGAAGAGCTATCAGCATGCATTGAAGTGTGACCAGGCAAACTTTCCAACCTAACAGATACAAAGCCGCTTTCACCCTCAATGTCATGTCATTCATGTCTGAGCAACTTGAAAATTTGGCATCAGACTTCTCGTCGAATAATTTGGCATCATATTACAAACAACACACGACCGTGCAACTCAGGATAAGCTTTTTCCCATGTGAGAATGCCCCACCTAGTGTTACGTTTGTGGTGGTCTCATGCCTTTTCTCCAAGGATGGAATTCTATCAGAGAAAAGAAAGGTGTTTTGTGATCTTATTCTTGATCTAATCACCAAGTGGTGAGAATTTGTTTTGTAATGTGAGAAAAGTATTTTGTTGTTTGGTTAGTCAATGAGTTATGGTTGTGACTGAAAGGTAGCTTAGATTGTAGTTCTTGGGTTGATTAACATTATAGATGTTTATCTACAATTAATCTTGATTTCAACTTTGCCTTTTATTAGGTATATTTATAATTAATATAGATTAAATTGAATTTATTTATTAAAATAAATGTTTATTAATATTGATGAGCAAAAGATTTGTTTTAATAGAGTCTTTGTAGTTCGATTGAATGATTTCATTTGTAACATTAATCTTAGTGGCATTGTAAAGAGGGAGATAATAGACCTTAGGATGGAATAAAAAAGAAAGATAATGTTCAAATGGTGATTTGAGGCAAAAGGAACTTATAAGGATATGACTCGTAAATGGGAAAACAATTACCAGACATGTGAACAATATTCTAGTTTCATTAAAATATCTTGTTAAATGAGTCTGTTTTGATGAGAAGTGTAGGTTTACTTAATTAGGCGTCTCACCTAAGTGTTGGAGTGAATAATATTATAAAACTATGGGTTTATTGTTTTTTGCTTGTTGGGGTGACCTGCTAGCGTTTTTTCACTGTTGCCTGTGGGTGATGCCTATTTTTCTAACTGTGCAGGTGTAGGTCATATGGGTGGTTGTGTTGTTGAAATTACGACATTAGATTTTTCCCTCGACTACCCAAATAGGTAGTTTTTAACAACAAGACATTAGTTCTAACTAGTGGACTAGGTTTTCGCAAATGAGATAACATAAAAAGATGGCTCCATGTGCTTACTAATAGTACAGGTGATTTTTCTAGAATTTTCCACAAGTAAATTATATGGCTCATTGAAGTCATTTTTCTATTTTGGAACTCTTATCTTATAATATTTTCCGTGATCTCCACTTCTTTACATTTTTTTGGCATTAGAAAGACATTAAGGAGCTCTATCATGGTGCCCACGTTGTTTTTTTCAAATTCAATTGCAAGTATATGTTATTTTGTTATTTTACCATATGGAATTGAGACCGATTTCTCAAATATCCTAACTCCTAGAGAGGGCCTATATGTTTTGCAAAGATTTCATTTGTAGCATTAGTTATATTTGGGAGTTTTCATATTCATCTTGAGGGATTTAATCTTTGTTATTTTAAACAAATGTCTTCATTTGTAACACCATTTTAATTTCAAGTTTCTCTAATCATCCATAAAAAAGGGAAAGATGACATCATAAACAATCGTAGATGGCTTAATTTATTGCCACATTTCTATAATATGGTTCCTTCTTCTACCACTCCTAGTAATAAGTTTTGACACTTGTTTGTTAAACTTTGGAGAGATAGACCTATTGAGCCTAGTAATTGTGAATCTAGAACTTTCTATTCACCTAAACACCTATAGAATAGGGAACCATCTGATTATGTCTAGCATTTTTAAGGCCCAAATTGTAATATAGAGTCTTTGCTATATCATCTTCCTAGATCAAACCTATTGTGTTAGTTTTCTATTATATATTTTTCTATTATTGCTACAAGTTGTTACTTTCTTATCATGTAGCCTAGATCTTAAATAAACACTTTACAATCTTAATTCATTCCATAAATATATAAAGTTCAAGTGTCTATCTCTTATTTTTAGACTAACTTAGGCCTATTTGTGTTCCAATTCTATATCATGGATATTTGTGATCTTTGTTTTCATGCATAGGCCTAGATCTTATTTTCATACATATCAAAGATAATTCTCAACTTCTATTAGCTTTTTGTTCCTTCATAACTTTATTCTATGTGTTATATGATGATGATGATTGTGGATTGTATTTTATATTTCTATTTTGATAAGAATGTTTATTTTTTTTCTCATTCTTTTGGAGTAGGTTGTCATCTAGTATTTTTACACAGGAGTTGAACAACTTTTTCAGAGACATTTTGTTAGAGGATGTAGGCCTTATATGCATCAGTACAGAACATTTTTATACATGCTCATTGATAAGGAGGAGGTTCCTTATAGCTCCCATATATGTGATGTCTAGCTCTAGTTCATTTAAATTCTTCTAAACAATATTTACTCTCTTTTATTCAATCCTCTCCTATTTTCTTACCTTTGAAAGATCTGATTTATAGTGCAATTTTTTTTCCAATGATGGTTTTTTATGTGGATTCAAACTCTTTTGGCCTTCTCTTCCTATTTTGACCATTGGATTTTGGAGTGTTGGAGACCACTTATCTACGATATGGTTGACCTTTATCCTTATGTGAAAAGTTTTTGTTATGGATTTTAAGAGATTGGAAATACTAGTTTCCATTTTTCTAAGGTAGTCCTAGCTTCTTCTAGCTTTAAACACAATGCATATGCCTATATTTTAGTTGGCATTAACATTTTGAAGGATTTTCTTAGAGATGTTGTCTTGATTACAGAATAATATCTTAGTCTCAATCAATCTATTTATAGGGTTTTCTCTTATCTTGTATATGGTGATTCAATATTGGCCAACTTTCTATTAATTATCTCCACTTCTATTTCTTGAAGGTGTGCACAACTATATTGTACATTAATGGGATTCTTGATCACTTAACTTTTGATGAGTTTTTTAGTTTAAGGATAATTATCCCCTTAAGATCTCTCCAAGAGTCAAGAACTTTGTAGGTCCAGATATGGTAGCACCGGCTCCTATAATGGATCCCTTACTTGAAAATGCTCCTTCTATGTCACACAAATCTACGATGGCATGTGATATTGTACCTATTTTACCAATAAAGTCTATGCTGCATATGTTTGCTTGTGATAAATGTTCTCATTAGTTGCAAGTTGTGTCAAAGGTAGAGGTTTATCCTTCCCTCTCTTGATATAAAGATATGGATAAAGTCTATGTTACATATATTTTCTCATAATAAGATGTATCTTGAATTTTGGCTATTAGAAGGACAGAAGATTGACCTAAACATGGGTTCAACTCTCATACCTAAATTAAAGAAGTTTTCTTAATAAAGAAAGGAGTCTAGCATTATGTAAAATGTTTACAATTTAATCTCGATAGTTTATGTGTACTTGATGTTATCATAAATAATTCATTAAAATTGTAACGTATTTTTTTTGTTTTGTTATTGATCTGTTACCTCTTTAGAGATATTTGGATGTATTTAAATTTTAATAAATTCATTTTGAGCTATTTGGAGTATAGCATTCTGTATTCAAAATTTGTAAACAACATCCAAGTCATACCATAGCGTGACAAATTCTGAAGAAGAGCTATCATCATGCACCAAAGTTTGACAAAGTTGCTTTCACCTTCAAAGTCATGTGCGTAAGGTGATATTTCCCAGTGACTCCTTCTGAGAAAAGATAGGTTTCTATGTTATTCACGTGTGAGAAACTTGGAAATTTGGAAACTTGTCAAGTAGACTGGCCATGTGAGAGTGCATGACCTAGATTAGATGGTAGTTTTGGATTTGATTTAATTATGTTGATTAACATTATAATTGTTAGAATTAATTTTGATCTCAAGTTTTACTTTTATTAGTTACATTTGTGAGTAATGTAAATTAGGTTGAGTAAGTTCATTAAAATAAATATTGATAAGGAAAATTTGTTAGTAAAAAGTCTTTTTAGTTTAATTGTTTGATTTTGATTTCAATAGTCAAATTTCTTGTAGGTAGATGAAATTA
>MU228378.1:554842-569635 GCA_018584345.1 Thuja plicata | reverse complement strand
CTTACAATTGAATTTGAAAAATGAATATGGGCACCATGATAGAGCTCCTTAATGCCTTTCTAATGCCGAAAAAAATGTAAAGAAGTGGAGACCATGGAAAAATATTATAAGCTCAGAGTTCCAAAATAGAAAAATGACTTCACTTAGCAATAAAATTTACTTGTGGAAAATTCTAGAAAAATTACCTATACTATTGGTAATCACATGGAACCAAAATTTTTATGTATCTCATTTGCAAAAACGTTGTCTACTGCTTGGAACTTATGTCTTATTGAAAAAAAACTACCTATTTGGGTAGCTGAGGGAAAAATCTAAGGTCCTAGTTGCAACAACATAGTCACCCATATGACCTACACCTACACCTACATAGTTAGAAAATAGGCATCGCCCATAGGCAATAGCAAAAAAATGGTGGCAGGGCCCCCCTCACAACCACAAAGCGATAAACCCTTAGGTTTATAATATTATTCACTCCAACACTTAGGTGAGACACCGAATTAAGTAAACCTACACTTTTCATAAAAAGGGATGCATTTAACAAGATATTTTAATAAACTAGAATATTGTTCACATGTGTGGTAAGTGTTTTCCTATTTACGAGTCATATCCTTATAGTTCCTTTTGCCTCAAATCACCATTTGAACATTATACTCCTTTCTTATTCTATCCTAACGTCTACTATCTCCCTCTTTACAATTTCATTAAGACTAACGCTACAAATGAAATCATCCAATCAAACTACAAAGATTCTATCAAAATAAATCTTTTACATATCAATATTTAATCAACATTTATTTTAATGAATGAATTTAATTTAATCTATGTCAATTATAAATGTACCTAATAAAAGACAAAAATGAAATCAAAATTATTTCTAAACATCTATAATATTAATCAATACCTAATAAAAGACAAAGATGAAATCAAGATTATTTCTAAACATCTATAATATTAATCAACCCAAAATCATGATATATTCAACTTACATAGATCCAAGAACTACTATCTATTCTACCTTTCACTCACAGCCATAACTCATTGACCAACCGAACAACAAAATACTTTTTTCACATTACAAAACAAATGCTCACCACTTGGTGATTAGATCAAGAATAAGATCACAAAACACCTTGCTTTTATATGATAGAATTCCATCCTTGGAGCAAAGGCGTGAGACCACCACAAACGTAACACTAGGTGGGGCATTCTGTCATGGTCTTGCATGTACGTCGTCATTACCTACATGACTTTGATCCATTTACTTGATTTTTCATTGTCTTGAAGATTGTTGACCTCAAATACTTCAGGAAGCTCAGGCCCGCCTAGCATTCACTACATTTACGCCGTCTAATACACGAAATTTGTACCCACATTGTAAACTGTCTGAAAGAGTAGTTGCATGCTACTTTTCCACACATTTATTTAGCATGTGAGAACATTCAATATCTTCACCAGACTAGACTTATGTTCGGATCAATATACTATGGACTCTGCAAATTACTTGGGTGTTACACAAATGGCTGCCAAAGACAAAAGACTTGTTTTACCACCTCACATGGGCAAAAGGTTATCCCGACTTACATGTTTGTTGCCGATTTATTCGACGACAAGTCTGATGCAAAATTTTCGAGTTGCTCAGACGTGAATGAAACGAAGACGTGTCTTTTCTCAGAAAGAGCCGCTGGGAAATATCACTTTGCGAACATGACATTGAAGGTGAAAGCGGCTTTGTTTACTATTTTTTAATACAGAAAGCTATACTCTAAATAGCAAAAAATGAATATATTAAATTCAAACCGATCAAAATATCAGTAAAGGGATAATAGATCAATAACAAAACAAACAAATAAGTTACATTTTAATGGATTTTTAGTTATGAACACATAAACTATTGATACCAAAGTGTCAACATTCTACATAATGCTTGACTCCTTCATTTGTTAGGAAAATGTCTTCAATTCATGTATGAGCATTGGACATGTGTTCAGGTAGATCTTTCGTCCTTGTATGAGCCAAAATTCAAGATACATCTTATTACAAGAAAATATATGTAACATAGACTTTATCTATATCTTCATATCAAGAAAGGGAAGGACAAACCTCTACCTTTGACACAACTTGACTAAGGAGAACATTTATCACAAGAAAAAATATCTAGCATAGACTTTATTGGTAAAATAGGTACTCTATCACATGCCATAGTAGATTTGGCTGACATAGAAAGAGCATTTACAAGTAAGAGATCCATTATAGGAGCTAGTGCTACCATCTCCCCTCTACTCTTGGAGAGATCTTAATAGGTTAATTATACGTGAAGTAAAAAAAAAAAACTCATCAAAAGTTAAGTTATCAATAAGACCATTAATGTACAAAATAGTTCAGCATACCTTCAAGAAATAGAAGTGGGGATAATTAATAGAAAGTTGGCCAACATTAAATCACCATATACAATAGAAGATAAAACCCTATAAATTGATTGATTGAGACCAAAGCTTTCTTCCATAATCAAGACAACATCTCTAAGAAAATACTTCAAGATGGTATTGTGCACTAAAATATAGGCATATGCAAAGTGTTTAAATCACATCTTTTAAAGGTATGAGGATAGGAGAGGATTGAATAAAAGATACTAAATATTGTGTTGAAGAATCTAAATGAATTATAGCTAGACACCCCATATATGGGACCTACAAGGAGCCTCGTTTATATGAATGAACACACGTAAGAAAAGGGCATACTCTATAGATTAGACAACCATGCATCATGAATGGATGTAGATCAATGCATTATTTGGAGATCCTACACCACAATCAACAAAAACAATATAGGCCAAATGTGGGAAAGTTGTAGATGAGTAGAGCATATAGTGATAGGTAGTGATAAACTTGAATAGATGAAAAACCTAGAACTATAGTGCTCAGTGCCTCAATCCTAGTACAATAACCTATAATTCTAGGAGATAGATCTACAAAGCTTCCTCATTGAATTTTCAATCATCTTGCAGAGCTTCCATCACATTTAGAAATGGGCACCTAGCACATCTATCCTACATATTTGCTTCAGATTTTTATTCTAGGTTTCTCTTGTTGAAGTTTGCACCACAAGCGCCTAGGGATCAAACAACAAAACAAGAACACCTTCCACAAGCAAGGGTAGTGAGAAATA
This sequence comes from Thuja plicata, assembly GCA_018584345.1. Lineage (NCBI taxonomy): Eukaryota > Viridiplantae > Streptophyta > Pinopsida > Cupressales > Cupressaceae > Thuja > Thuja plicata. The sequence goes on along the minus strand of MU228378.1, from coordinate 566,470 downwards.
ATTGTTATAATACTTAAGTGTAAAAAAATGAAAAAATATTTCAAGTGAAATTACATTGAAGAGATCAATTACTTTTACAGAAAGTAATAGGCCAAGAAATATGCAAAAGCTAAGTAAAACTAAAAAAGTAAACTAGAGGTAGATATGCAAATTAGAAGTGCAACTATATTAATTAAACTAAATTGAGCTCATCTAAGTAAACTTAAGCTTGGCATGCTTGTGCAAACATGTGCTCAATTATTTATGAGAATATTCTCAAGCATGTACACAATTACTTTATGCAACATATGCATATATGTTTACTGCAACAACTATGCATGCTCTAATACCCCACTTAATATGCATGAAATACATGAATGGTTCTTGACAATAAAAGATTTGATTAGGTACACATTTATAACAAGACTCTGAAAGTGGAGAAAATGGAGAAAAACCACATAGGAGAAAACTGCTCTCCAAAAGTGAGAGATGTAGTACATGAAAAGTAGAAAGAAGGACTAAGAAGTATCGAATAAAATGCCCAAAAGAATAGGAACATGAAGAACATGGGTATGTGCAGGATCATGATATGAAAAAAACTAGCGATGTGTAAAAATCCTCTTTCACTCGTCCAAAAGTGCAATAAAAAGCTTGTTGACTTTTTAGTAGGCCTGGGTGTTAGTACTCTTGGCCAAACCAAAAGCCAAAGAACAAGCCTAATCAGATATTTGATAATATCTGATATCTGATAATATCAGATATCATACAATATCGAATATATGATATTAACATAAATTTGATATTATCAGATATCCTATTTTATATTGGATGTCTGATTTTTGCCTATAAAACTTATTTTAAGGCCCACAGGGTGCGCTTTCAGTTTTCACTATGAAAATGTCAAACACAACCCAAGGTTTTGGATATCCAAAACCTATCTAATATTTGACTTTCCTATATGAGATTTATCTCCAAATTGAACAGGTATGTAAAATTTTAAGTTTTGTTTGTTATTTTTTATTTTTTAATTGAAATTTGTAGTTTTTTTATTTATAAAAACTAGGGTTTAATTGATATTGTTTATTGTTTTTTAAATTGATTATAAATATCTATTTTGGTTTTAATTGTAATCAGACATGGACTCAAACCAATAAGAAAACCCTCCCAATGACCTCGTTAACAATCCAGAACCACGTCCAAACAATCCCCCACCTTCAGAAGACCAACCAGTCTCAAACCCTTGAGCTTTAGAGGATCTCACAGGAGACAATCTAAATCAGCTTAGAGGATATTAGACTACATATTCCAATATCCCCACTCTATGCCCCATATTTTCCATGTTGAAATCCATTATTGAAAACATGGAGAAACTTAGAGAGCAACATAATGCTTCACTTCTTTGGCGCGATTCCATTTATTGTGCTTTTACCCATTGTAATCATACATGGACTCAAACCAATAAGAAAACCCTCCCAATGACCTCGTTAACAATCCAGAACCACCTCCAAACAATCCCCCACCTTCAGAAGACCAACCAGTCTCAAACCCTTGAGCTTTAGAGGATCTCACAGGAGACAATCTAAATCAACTTAGAGGATATTAGACTACATATGCCAATATCCCCACTCTATGCCCCATATTTTCCATGTTGAACTCCATTATTGAAAACATGGAGAAACTCAGAGAGCAACATAATGCTACACTTCTTTGGCGCGATTCCATGCACGTCAAATTTGATGATGGACTTGATTATGATGAAGTTATGAACCTAAATATAACCAAACATGACATATGTAACCTTTTTGTGGATCCCAAAACTGATTTAAAAGTGGACTCTAAAAAGACCAAGCTATCAATTAAATGGTGCACAAATGATGTAATTTTTGACCACTTTTGGGACTGCTGGTGGATGTTTTTTGATACGCCACCCCATAGCAATATGAGTGTCCCATTATATTTCTTAGGAAAATTGTATGTTGAATTTATGTTTAGTCACAAGGTAAATTATTGGATCATGAGACCGAACTAGGGCGTAGGCTTAAGCACTCCTCAGGATAGGCCATGGGCACACCAAGAGAAATCCCACACATATGTCCTACCCTTTCGAGATTTTACCACCTCATACAGTGTAACATCATGATATTATTGTTGAGGCTGGCTCACAAACTATTCGAGCCATTCACACCTTGAGTGATCTACTAGTTAGGTAGAGTGCAACATTGTTGCCTCCTTGTACTAATGATTCTAGCCCTTCCACATCCTTCATGAGCTCACATGTTTGTGTGCCCCAGACTTTCATTATGTGCAAGAATAGGTGCTTGGGTCCTCTGAATGATAGTGATGCATATAACTACATCTTTGAGGTGGATGATACTAAATAGCACACTATAGGCATGGAAGCACCTCATGAAGATGTGCATCAAGGGCATGCAGAGCCATGGAATCCTATTGTCATGGTAAGAGTAAATGGTTAACTTGTTACATTATATTTAATTTTAAATGTTCATATTTTTAGAATAATGTTCTTAGAATGATTGCCCACTTCTATTTTCTTATGTGTTCCATTTATGTTCAGTTGATGGAAGAGGAGGAGATGACACAGGTGGAGGGGTCCATGTTTTTGCCTATTTCATTTGACCTTGAAACTTCCATGGTACATACATTTTAATGTAATTATTAGTTACCTTTTTTTATAATTGTATATACATGTGTTTTCTAATTTTTATGATTATCTTATTACATGGTAATGCAGGTTTCACCAGTTGCCACTCGGGAGAAATGTGAGGGGGTTCAACCATCTTGCTTTGACAAGGGGAAGATAATTAAGTATTTTAGATTGTTTATGTATGCATGTATACTTGTCACTTGTGCGTACTCATTTTTAATTTACATGGTTTATATAATATGATCAAGTCATGATTGTATCAAGTATCTGTTTGACTTTTGTAGGTCACCCCTAGTTTGAGGGAGGTAAAACGCCAAGGGTTTTTATCATTGATGACTCAACCGACATTGCGTGAAGAAAGTTCAACACATGTAAGTTTTAATGTTAATTCAATTATAATGTAAACATATATTTGGTACCAAGGATTTAACATTAAATAGTATAACTCGTAGACCAATCTCATGTTTCTAAACATATATAGGTCAGAGTCGATATTGGTGCCATTATCCCTTCTCTACCAAGGACATATGTTAGGTCTCATGACCGCATGAGGAGACATAGAGGCGAGGTACATGAGAGTTCAATTTTAAAATTTGTTTATTTATTATGATTGACTATGATTTTGAATTTTAATTTTTTATTTGTAGAAACCATAAATTAAGTAATCTAACTTGGGGTTTCACTTTTGTATTTGAATGCAAGATCCATCAGAGCCAAAGAGTACTTTGAAGAGGCTTCATTTTGATGATTCACCAGTAAAGTAGGATGTCCTAGAAATATTTGTAGTTGAACTTTTTATTTCGAGATGCCATATGACAGATTTAAAGTTGGCGTATGCCACATTGTATATAGATATGTTGATTTTACAACTATTTTGTGATGGTGCATGTGCTACATTTTGTACAAAATAATTTCATATATACATATCTACATGTTCATTTCTGATTATTTTATCTTTGTCATGTGTTCTATGTATGTATCATTTCTATATTATATCTTTGTCATGGGTTGTATGTGTGTATTATTTTCATATTATGTCTTTTTTGATGCATTGTAATTATGTATGTTCATTTACATATTATATCTTTTCCATTTGTTGTATGTATATATTATTTCCATACTACATCTTTTTCATGCGTTGTATATATTTTCATTTCTATATTATATATTTGTCATGCGTTGTCATGTGTAATAGACCTAATCTTTTCCAAAGAAACTACCTAAAAAATCTTTTGTCGAACAAAATTAATAGGCGTAATAGACCACAACTGGGCTAATAGACTCTAAATTTGCATACCCTAATGATGTAGAGGCAATTGGCTTCACAACTATTAAGTTCTATAAGAGGTCTATGATTTCAAAGATAAAAAAAATGACCCTAGGAACCTCCAAATGCACCATAGGCTCCAATTACATAAAATGAATGAAAGACCTACTCACTACCTCTAGCAACTTGAATTAACTTCCAACATCATTCCACACTTTCTTTAACACTTACCCATTGCCTCTAGTTTGCAACTGGGTTCACTTGGCCGACTAGAGCTAACATAATAGATGGTTTATTCTTAGGATGAATATTTTGAAAGATGTGCCATTGCAAAACTTTCAACTGAGCAACAATGCAACTTTTTGCACCAACCAAGATCAAGTCGCCAACTAGAATCTGAGTGGAATCCCCCAGAACTAAGCCATGTGATTTTAGACCTTCCCAAGATGGTCCTTGTGCAATTCAAAAATCTCTGATATCTCTCATGAGGTCTAAGATATCGCTCTCCAAAAATTGCTTCCCAATTTGGCTTAGTGCACCTTGGTAACACTTTGGTCCGACATGCGCTAGAACGTTCTTGATGCTACATGAGAAAAAAAGGTATCCACTATTGTTTAACCATCTAACTAGAGATGATGGAGCTGATGGTTTTATTCCATGACAAACACTTTGAAAGATGTACCATTGAGCAACAATGCAACTTTTTGCACCAACCGAGATCCGATCGCCAAATGTAATCCGAGTGGAATCTCCTAGAACTGAGCTAGGTGCTTATAGACCTTCCCAAGATGGTCCTTGTGCACTTCAATAATATATGATATCTCTCATGAGGTCTGATAGAAAGTCCCAAGTATGCTTGGACAAGCCTACTAGGACACTAACTCTTCCTAGTCCTCCCAAGACCCTTACCTTCCTTCTAGGATCTTCCAAGTCATTCCTTAGCTAACTTAGGACCTCTCCAACACCTCTCTTATTAGGAATAAGGTGTCTCAACCTTGGATAATTCCTATTCTTATTATTTGTTTTGTAAAATTTATTTTCTTGCAAATAATGTAATTAAGTGTGAGTGTACATGTATAGTTGGCATGTTGATGTGTCACTCCACTTGATGTGTCAGCATCTTGAATGGTGTGTAAGGAGATCATGACTGAAATAGTTATGATGGATTCCTATGACATGCAAGAGCTATTTCTAGGATATTTCAATGATAGGTGAAGACATGCAAGACATGTGGCAACTGATAAAGTTGAGTACTTTCAAAAAAAATTTAGGGTTCCTATTTTCTCAGAGAATGCTAAAACCCTAATGCGGCTATCTTTGGAAGTTGCCCTAAAAAGGAAAGCACATGATATAAGAATTTTTAGGGTTACATAAAAGGATACAAAAAAGAGTGTATTGTTGGTATAATCTGGTGCTACTGGATTGGTCTGTGTGTGTCGATTGTCTCCTGAAAGAACTTGCATTGCAAGTGTGTTGTAACTATTGTGTTGAAGATAATACATTATGCAGGTTTTGGAGTGCTGGGGTTTTTTACTGAAAGGTTTTCCCCAGGGTAAATCATTGTGTCATTCTCTATTTTCTGTATGCATGGTATGTGGCTGCAATATCATTGTTAAAGTAGTCAACAAATCTGAAATTGTAAGGATTTAAAAAGAATTTTCACAATACTTTCCTATAGAGATTAGTGTAGGTAGTTGTTTCCGCACCTGAGTTTCCTTACATCTCTGAGATATGATATCCTTTCTCCTTCACCTAGGGTTATCTACCAACAATTTTTACTACTCTTCTATACTGCTTCTTGGATGACTCCAAGTGCCTTTTGATCTCTTCCTTTTAACAAATGTTTGTAGGGTGTCTAATCAATGCTTGGAAAAATTCTTGAGCTTCAGTTGATCCCATTAAGGTAGGGTATCAAGACTTTCTCAATCGATTTAAAGATCCTTAGTGAATTTGATCTTTTAGGCCTAATGCTCCTTCTAACCCTGATTGCGTAGTTTTTCTCACTTCTTTAAACATAATCCCAAACAACCCCCGAAAAAATGTGATATTTTGATACCCTTTCCAAGAAATGAGATATTTTGTAGGTCATAGGGTTCTAATATCTCCATACAGTGGATTCCTAGAATTAAGGGCTAATAAGGCTGATAGGGCTATTCTGGTGCAATTTGGTGACTTCTACTTGGAAATGTATCCCAATGGATTGGGAAAGGCATGATCTTTCTAGGAGATTTGTATTTGACCTTAGTGCTTATAAAAACATTCTTAGTTTCATTCTTCCAATCACACCCCTACATTCAAACATTATTAGTTTACTGGCAAACTCCTAACCAGATGCTCTAGACTCACCTAAGGATTTCCATTAAAATTGCTTAAATTGCTTCTTTGAGCTCCTCCCTCCATATTTACACTATAAAAGGGCTCCCCTACCATATCCCTCATGGCCATGATGAAATGCACGGTGGAGATCTATGGGGGAGCCATTTTATACTAAACTGTTCTGTCAACACCAACAAACTGCTAAACTAGAAAAGAATTTACAAAACTAATCTAATGAACTCCTAGAAAATTTAAACCAAAACTAAAGTTTCTATAACTATTCCTACTACTTGAATCCAATACACGATCTTTCTATTCAATCCATCTAAAAACACTAAGTATCAAAAATCATTCACAAAGCACAAGAATAGTGGACAGAGTAACTTCAGACAATTCAAACTACTTCTCCACCTCATCCAACATCGATAAATGGGCCTCCTTGTGGAATTTTATTCTTTCCCCATGTTTGTACATGGTTACAACAACTACCCATCATCAAACATCGAATGGAATCCAATCTTGCCAATGTTGTCATGCAACTTTGAAAAGTTGCAAATGTCGTCATGACAACTTTTTGACAACTTTTACATTTTTGCCTAAACCATAACCTAATGACCTCTAACCTATATTAAATATTTTAGAAACATTATAGAAGCCATTTTAGGCACATTTCCAAGCCTTCTAAGCCTTGAATTCTTTTAGACCCAAATTTCCTGTTTTAGAAAAATCAACTGGGTTGGATTGATGCTAGTCAAATCCACCTAGGTACAAACTCATAAGACGTTCTAAGGTCTAAGAAACTACACCTAAATTGGCTAGGTTCAGTACAAGCCATGACCAAAATTGAAAATGGGAGTTAGCCTAGGTGGTCCTACACCATTCTCCTCAAACAAAAATATTTTAATCCACCCTTGGATTGAGAAAATTGGAATCAATTCCCAACTTCTTAAACTCTATCTCTTTTATCCAAGTGGCCTCTGCATCTCCTTGGCCATGCCACTTTATCAAATGTTCATAGTAATTCCTCTATCTAGTCTTCTTCTAGGCCCTGGAATCAAGCACATTCTCTTATTTCTTTGATGGTGTAGGGGTTAAGTTCAGGTCCTCCACTTCTTGTATTACCTCAGTAAGACTATGGTCTTGATATGGAGTAGGTCCCTTATAAAGAACTAGATCTACAACATTGAAGACCAGAGACAAACCAATATACTTAGGGAGTTCAACTTTATAAGAATTGTTGTCATATTTGGCCAAAATAGTACATGGCCCCAATCTCCTCATCTGTAACTTGTTTGGCACTCCCTTTTGTAACATTTCCTTGTTCAAATGGACCATTATAAGATCCCCTACTTGGAATTATACTTCCTTCTTCCTTTGATCCACCTTCTGCTTAATCTTTGTAGTGTTCTCTGTCAAAGTCTTTCGCACTAATTCATGCACCTCTTTCATGGAGTGTGTAAATTTTTCTGCATAACCACTCCCTTTGGCTCCATCCTTTAACTCTCTGAGTTCAAATATCCCAGGTTTAGTCCATAGACAACTTCAAAGGGACTCCTTATAGTGGTTCTGTTGATTATATCATTGTAAGTATACTCTTTCTACCCTAATAGTTGGTCCCAAGCTTGACCATACTCCTTAGAGAGACACCTCAATAGGTTCCCTAGACTTTTACTTATCACCTTAGTTTGACGATCTGTCTGAGGGTGATATGTAGACCCAAAGGATATATTGGTTCCCAATTTTTTCCACAGTGTCTTTGAAAAGTGACTCATGAATGTTTTGTCTCCATATGAAACTATGGTTAAGGGTAACCCATTGATTTTCACCACCTCCTTGAAGAAAATATGTGCAACGTGACAAGCATCATGTACATTCTTACAAGTGACAAAATGTGCCTTTTTTCTGAATCTATCTACTATGACATATATACTATCAAATCCTTGTTTAGTCCTTGGTAATCCTGCAACAAAGTCCATGCTCAAGCATTTCGAAGGTCTACATGGAAAGGGGAGAGGTTGATAAAGGCCTACATTGGAGGATGTGCCCTTGGATTTCTAACACACTACACATCACTCCACATACTTTCTAATATCTAGACTCATTCTAGGCCAAAATTAAAACCTCTACGCTAACTCTTGGGTGTTATTGACTCAGAAGTGACCATTAAGTGCCCCATTATGCTTCTCTTGAATTAGATTTACCCTAATTGATCCCTTAGGGACACATAACTGACTTCCCTTAAATAAAAAATAACTTTACAATGTATAATCAAAAATATCCATGGAAATGATTCTTATGTTCTTTACATACATTGGATATCTTTGGAAAGTCTTCATCCTCTGCATACAAGTCCTTGAAAATCTCAATGCCTATTCTCTACAATTGTACTTCTTGTACTCTCAAAAGTCTCATACTAAATGCATCAAATAATTTATTTTTCAATCCCTTCTTATGCTAGATGTTGAAGGTGTAATCCTTCAAGTACTCCACCCATTTCATGTGTTTGTGACTGAGCTTGTCTTGGGAGTTCAGAAAACTAAGTGCCTGGTTGTCAGAATACACAAAAAATTCCTTGAGAAGAAAATAGTGCCTCAACTTCCTTAGTCCTTGGACTAGAGCATACATCTCTAAGTCATATGAAGATTAATTCCTCTTTGTATCATTGAGCTTCTTATTGTGAAAAGCCACTAGCCTTTGTTCTTGGCTTAAGAGAACCCCTATAGCAACATTGCTAGCATAACACTCAACTGTGAAGAGTCTCTCAAAACTTGGTAGTGTTAAGATAGGTTGAGTGGAAATCTTATTTTTCAACAACTCAAGTATTTGGTTATTTTGCTCATTCCATACAAATTTGATCTTATCTTGTATGTGATAAAAACCTACCTACCAAACACCATCACTCAAACATGCAAACAACAAAGGTTAGTGATTAGAAATCATAAACAATGTTAGCATATTGAAATGAAAGCTTAAAAACAAATGGGTTTACACCACAACCTCCGATGAGCCAAATAAGAGAACCCAAGCCTTTTTGATTTGCTCTTAGAGATGTTTGTGGGTGTGCTCTCCCAACACAATACTAAAATCCCACTAGATTGATGGATGGAAACTAGAATGCAAGCTAATGGATAATGAAGAGCTCAAGAACAAGTATGAAGAACTTGTCTCAAGCCATTAACCAAATGTATAATAAAACTATACTAATATTCCATTCAAGAAAAAATTTAACTAAGAACTAGATTCATTCACCATGATTACCTAAGATGTGATGTCTAGATAATATAAGAAATTAAACATGAAAATGTACTATAAGATTCTAGCACTAAATTAGCATGATAACAATGCATAAATGAGAGATGATTTTCTCTTAACAATGACCTCTATTTATAGATTTTTTGGAGAGAGAGGGCTTGGATGAGGTGGAGCTCATTTGGAATCCACATAGGTGCCACATGAGGGACACATAAGCCATGCAAGCGGTCAACTTTTCTCACACATGTGTGAGCAACTTTTGATGTGATGGGTCAAGGTGCACTTAAACTACACATGTGAAGAATCTTGTAAGAGGTGTAAGAGTTTTGGTCCAATGAAACACTTTTAGAAAGTGTAAGAAGGTGTCATTATGGGTGTAAGAAACCTTGTTGGCACCAAACTAGGACTATTTGGAAAAGAAAATTTTTAGAAATTTGCTCACACGCGTGAGCAAATAATTAGGACTAATATGTGTAGGAATCAAGAAATTAGGCTAATTAACCTTAAAAAATTAGTGAATAGGTTTATTTGGTGAGAGTGATGTGAGGTAGAGTAGGATCTAGGTTCAAATTAGCTTAATCTAAACTAAATTTAAATTAATTATAGTTTACTAGAATTAAGTCATGTGGAGGAATAAATAAATTAAAAATTTATTTAAAATGGATTAATGAGGGGAATGTATATAAATAAAATTTAATACATTAAAGGGGATAGTATTTAAATTAAATTTAAATACTAAGGAAAGTGAATCATATTTAATTAAATAAATTTAATTAAATAGATAGAAGAATATAATTAATTAATTAAAATTAATTATAATGCTATGGGAACATTAATTAAATTAATATAAGGACGATTTTAGACCTCTGCATTTTTTCCCTCTTTGATGCAGTGTCGAAAGTGGCATCGTGTCAAAGAAAAGAAAATAAAATACCCCCAAAAAGTCAGAAAAAACCTAAGGCAGCGAGAGTGAAGGATTGTGCCTGCTCGAGAAAAAAATAGGAAAAAAATAAAAAATTTAATAAAATTTTCTCGAAAAAGGTAGGAAAAGAGGGAAAGAAGACCAATTGCATGGCATATCCAAAAGAAAAATGGGGACTAGAGTAGGAAATTGAGAGAGGGACAGAAGAAATAGGTCCCAAAGTCCAATAAATAGTCCACCGGGGTCCAAAAAGAAGCCACTTTCACTCACAAAGAGAAAAAAGATAGAAGAAAAGAAGAGCAATAGCAGCAGAGCGAGAGCCTACACAACTTGGGAGTGGATTAGGATCCACCAGCGACCTGCAGAAGCTGAACCACCGATGAGTACTCGAAGGCCTCCTTGTCCATTATGCTTTTAACACTTTTTCATGCATTTATGGCACTTTTAATGCGCTCTAAACTGGCCCGTAGTGTAGATGACGGTTGCCTGACCACCGTCTGTCTAGACGGCAATTGACAGGTCATCGTCCTCACAGATGGTTGATCAATGATCAGTGGCTATGTAGACAAAGATTTCTCGATCTCCATCTCTAAGGGCCCAAAGGTGGGGAAAGGACTGGCAGAGACAGCGGAGTTAGAACTCCACCGTCTACGTGACAAAGAGGTGGCGACTTAAACCATCATCTCCGCAGATCGACATATGCAAAGACCTGCCGTCTGTGAGGGTGAATCGACATCTCCATCGATTGACCCAAAAATGGAAGAAAAGGAAGAAAAAGAGAGTGAGGAAAGGGTTCAAGAGTAGTTTTTGATGCCCCAAATTGGTATCTGATATTTGACATGAGATGGGTGGATGGAGGAGGATACTATTACCTTCTGAGCAAGGGAGTGCTTTCCAGTGACCATGGTGCAGGAGCACAAGATGATTGCTATGGAGTGGGGGATTGTGACACTTTGCAGGCTAGAGCACGTACACTACTAGCCCTATCTGAGGGTGCGTAATGTGCTTATGTCTACACTGATCAAGAGGTCGCATAGCACCACCTTGAGCTTTCACTTCCTGATAGGGGAAGCCAAGATCACCCTCCATGATGTGTAGAGGATCTATACAGTGCCGATTTGGGGGATGATACCCGAGTACTATTTAAAGGGCTCAGAGCCATACATGGAGATGAATTTTGAGAGGAGATGGTTGATGCCTGATCATGAAGGAAAGGGATTTCGTATT